>PVIA01004354.1:0-140504 GCA_004024845.1 Tonatia bakeri
CCTTTTTGCAGAAGAATTACTTGCCTGAACTGATAAGGAAGAAAAGGAAAGTTCCACATTCTTTAGCTTCACAATGAGGCAGGAGCAAAAGGAGGGTAAGGTGTGTTTTTAAAAGAAGGAAAGAGGAGGTTAACGGAAATGGATAGATTCATTGAGTTGTTTAATCACTTCCACTGGCAGGATCTTCCTGCAAAGCTCAGCTCAGCATGGCCTGGTCATTGTTCCCACACTCCCTTCTCACTGCAACTCTCTTACAGAGAGAGGGGATGGGAGAGCAATTTCAGTCATTTTCCTCATTGTCGTCCCATGTTCTTCTGTAGCTGGCTCTTCGGGGGCTGACAACTCACTCCAACAATGGCTCTCCTCCCTTCTGCTGCTGCTCTTTCAAAGGACAGTTCTGTGTTGAAGGAAATAATCTATCAGGTTCTGATGGGTTAGAACTGAACTAACAAGCTGAGAAAATTACCACCAGCAACCAGTTAGCTTTTAAATCCGAGTGTATTTTATTCACAGGAACATAGAATTTTAGAGGCACAAGGAATATAGAAATCATCTCTTCCAACTGCTTTGTTTTATAGATGGAATTCCAGTGAAGTTCAAGGCTTTTCCAAGGTCAGACAACTAGTTATTGGTAGTACTGGGACTGGAGCCCAGTTGTCTTAATTTTATTTTTTCCATTGCATTTGATTTAAGTCCCAAATCTAGATTCCAATAAAAGGCATAGACGTACTAACATTAATCATTAACCTCTGAAGTGGCAGATTGAGTTTTAATAGAGAGAACACTAAAATTCTCAGTAGGTATAATAAGGGGGCAACCAGGAAAGAATAAAACTGCTCAAGAATAAAACAGCTTCCTATCTTCTCATGTTTTGTTAAAATATACTTAACAAGAAAGTAACCTAAAGAAAAGGGACTTGAAGGAAAAGCAGGGGATGATCTTGAGAGCTCACCTGGACAATTTTTCCTGTGTTGTTCTGGAGACTCCAGAACAAAGAAACTCAATGTCATTAACGAAGGAAGGAGGGATTAGACATGGCTCACTGTCTTTACACTTAAAACATATCCTTTCTGCCTTTTAGGTTTATGAATGTAGTGTTGGAGGTGGAAATTTCTTACAAAACAACGCAGGCTTTGCTTGATTCCTCTAACAAGAATGCTGAATTTAAATAACTCTGCTCTTCAAAGAGGCTGCTGTATCGTGCAGATGTTTTCGAGTGCTTGATCATTTCCTCCTTACAAGGTCCCCCTGTATAGCTCAGCTCTGCATGAACTTTAAAAATTTTTCCCTCATATTTCTTCTTCATGGCAAACTTTTTTTTTTTTTTAATAGTGAGTAAGGCCGAGAAAAACAATTTTAGTCATGTTCCTTGGAAAGTAGCAGGAATGGTTGAGAAACACCAGCTGTGGCTAAGGGTTGGTGAAGCAGGGGTGGGGAGTCATGGAAATAATGATTACTTGGAACTTATTTTTTCTCTCAAAAGGATAAATGTATCCCTCCCCCATCCATGGCATTATTTAAAGTTGAAGGTTAAATCGGTGGAATGGAGGGAGATAGCATTGGTAGTCACAGATACATCTGGAGGTAGAAGCAGAAGTTCACATTCTAGACATTGTGGGGGAAATTTGTCCCTTTGGCTGTTCCTCACTGTCCCCCCGACTCCCCGCCCTGCTCCCCCACCCCAGGACCCAGAGGACACGGTACCCCAGCACAGAACTTCCCTGGAGGCTCCCTCCTTCCATTACCAACCCTGTCCCAGTAACCTCTCCTTGCTTGCTTTTTTCCTTTCACTCTTCATTGAATTTTTCTTCCTTTATCTCTTAAAATTGTTGTGTGTTTTAATGTCAATAGGCCCTTTGATTTTGTTTGACATGGTATTTAACTTAAAATTTTAATAATAATAACTTAAAACCAGTTACCTTCTTTTGAGCCTGTTTCTAAGATCTTTCTATATGTTTAATCATCGCCACAAAACTCTAGGTAACAGTTCTTTCCTCCATTGTACAGATAAAAATCCTCTGATTTTTACAGATGAGGAAATGGAGGTTAGGGAGGTTAAATAAGTTATTTCTGCCAAAGAGGCAGTAGTTGGGGCAGCTGAGACTTGAACACATGCTGTTTTGGCTTGAGAGCCTGTTTTCTAGACTGTTCTCTTCATCCTCCACCACACACCCTCTCCCAAGTCCTTGAAACTCGAATCTCTGCTCCCTGTATGATCCCCATGTTTAGCACTGAAGTTTCTAGCGAAGAATCCTGCTGTGGGGATGTGTTTTCCTTGGACCTCAGAGGTGGAGCTGTACGGTGGTGGTGTCTAAGTGTCAAGGGTTTGCAGCACAGAAGAAAAGATGCCTGGGTCCATTGGACTGTAAGATTCTGGAAGGCTTGTTAGAGAAAAACAAGGAAGATATGAATTCATTCAACTTACTCATTCTATAGAGGATTATAGAGTCTGTAGCTTTCTGAAAAGAAAGGACTCCACTTGAAAAGACAAGGACCCAGTCTTCATTCTCACATCTCTGTGCTTGCTAAGTTTTCTCTCAAAATCCTGTTTTTAAAAAAACGATGAACACTAAATATCAAGGGGTCCTGGATCGGCAGCTCTGATGGCAGCTCAGTCTTCCATTTATTCTCATCAGCAGGGGGATAAAACTCTTTTAAGTCAAATAATTTAACCCCCCAGCCCCTTCCTCCCTTCCCCCCACCAGTCCTTTCTCCTTGCCCAGCCCCACCATCTGAACGTTTTCGCCTCAGCTGTGTGGAGCCCCAGTGACTTGCAGGCAGCTGTAGTGAAGTGTCCACTTAGCAAAAGCTGTTTGTTTGGCAAAGTAGTTCTGTTCTTTTTGTCAGTGTTTCTCTAAGTGAGAAGACAGGCACATAGGGACAGAAACACCCCTCTTCTGCTCCCTCAGTGACTGTTTTCTGTGCCTGGGCAGTTGCTATGATACTGCTTAGGGGTCCCCCCAGCACGCCACAAGCTGTGTGTTTGAACTGCGTTGTCTGGACCCCTCATCGCCCCCGCGGCAGGAGTCGGCCTGGCCCGTCCTGAAGTGCTTTGGAAGCAGAGGTCGTGATGGCTATTGGCAGTGGTTGATATAAAGAAAACTGAATAGAGACAAAACTCATCAAGTGTAATTTTATTCCAGACTTTAGATGGAATTCCACTACTGAATTCCAGAGGTTAGAAGGCCAGAGCTGGCTCCCATGCCTGATGGTCTTTGTGGAGAAAGATATTGATTAGGATGGCAATATGAAAATGACCCCTTTGCTATAGCCTGACTTTAGCTAGAATACAGGGTGGGGCAAAAGTAGCTTTACAATTGTTCATATGGAAAATAATACAATAATTAATAAATGGTAATACAAGAATAAACTCTGTGTTTTGTGTATTCACAACTGTAAACTTACCTTTGCTCCACATTGTATATATGAAGGGGGACCCAAAAAATCCAAATTTATTTATAAAAAATTGTTTATTCTTACATGTTTAAACTTCCTTCACCTTCGAAGTACTCTCCAGTGGATGCAATACACCTATTGAGATGTTTTTTCCCACTGCTCAAAACAGTTTTTGAACTTGTTGATTTTGATGTCTTATAGTGCTTCTACCATTTTTCCCCACCTCTTCCATATCTGCAAAACATTTCTCTTTGAGGACTTTTTTTCACCCAGACAAACAAAGAAAAAAGTCTCTCGGGGTGAGATCGGGTGAACAGGGAAGGGGACTTAGGAGCCCTCAGCACCGTCTGGGCAGGTGTGCTCATGGATCACCCATCCTGAAATGGGCCAAGGGGTTGAAAGAGTCTCCAAAATTTTCATTGACGCTGAACACAGCCTCTCACAACAATGCCAGCTGGTACACTGGTACAGATGGGTTCCTAGCACACTCACCTAGAGGGAGAAGCCTGTACTGCAGGAGGCCCAGCCTGCAGAAGGTAATTCTGGTTGTTTTTGGGTCCCTCTCATACCTCTCTCCTATTGGTTCTGTGTCTCCAGAGAACCCTGACTAACACAACAGTACATCAAATTGGAGAGCATTCGTGGGCTTTTCAGTTCTATTCCTTGCTACATGACTTCGGAAAAATTTTCCAGCTACTCTAAGGCTTGGTTTCCTTACATGTAAAATGGGTAAAAGGTTATTCACCTCACTGAATTGCTGTGAAGATTCAGAGAAATATTTGTAAACCTCACACAGAGTAGGTACTCAAAAAAAGTGTTTATTCTCATTAACTATACAGGGGTGGGCAAAAGTAGGTTTACAGTGGTGAATATGTAAAACAGAGTTTATTCTTGTATTATTATTTATTCTTGTATTATACATTTCTCCATATGAACAACTGTAGGCCTACTTTTGCCATCCTGTATACACAGTATAAGCCATTTCCCTTTTGAGGCATGATGCTCTCTGGCCTAGAATAATAGATGAGTTCTCTAATGAATTTCATTTCATGGGTCTTCTCACACAGCAAGTAGATTTTTCAGTTAAGGAACATCTCCTCCATTTAATACCCCATGGAGTAATATAGTCTACATGACATTCTCCAGACAGTCATGCCCCATAAATCTATGGATTGTAAATTTGCTTCCTATAAGCAATCCTAATCCAGGGATATTCTACTTAAAGCATTCCATAGATAATACTCTCTAGCTAACGAGTATTATCAAGTATTATTAACCTACTACCCAAAGCTTTAGTTATGCTTATAAAGAGAGTAGGTGGGATCATCTGCTTAGGTTTCTTTTTCTTGGGTTCATCCTCCCCAGTAATGAGGAGAGAAATGGATCACAGGTATGTGTGTGTGTAGGTATATATATACACACACATATATATGTAGTTTACAGTTTTATTTTTCTGTTATACACTATGCTGCATTGTACATTTTTATAAGTATATATTTATACATTTGTCTATCTATAGGATGGAGATCATACTAGGTCATTGTATATGTTCACCTATATTTTTACCCACTTTATTCTTTCTTTCCCCCACCACACACACAAGATTATTGTAAAGTCAAGGATTTTTTCATCTGTAAAATCTTCGGTGTGTGTCTCTAAACGTTATGAAATCTCTCTCACTTTTAATACTGCCCCTTTTCTTGGATAAAATGCAGTGCCCTTCACACTATTCTCAACTTGCATTTTTCTCAGCTTTTCTATGTTGAAGACCTCTGTATAACAGCATGTCGAGATTTCTTCCTTTTTGTTATGGTTGTGTGGTATTCCGTTAGTGGGTGTACCTCATATTGTAAAACCAGTCTCCTATTACAGACAGTTAAGGTGTTTACAGTCTTTTTCTATTACAAATAATAGTCTTGCACAGATTTATTAATGATTTTGCTGCTGCATACTGGGGAAAGAGTTTTAGAGAAGCAATTGCTGCTTGAATGGTCTATCAGTGAAAACATTTTTGTCAAGGAAACTGAATTTAATATACATCTAGTTTGAGTTTGGTACGATACATTTGTGTAGTTTTTCATCCTTCTGTGCATAAATTACTGCCTGCTGTCACAGTGGCGGAGTGCCTTCTGGGAGGATTTCTCCTGCCTAATGTGCCAACTCGCCCGCATGGTGACACCAAGTTCCAGGATCCAACATATCCTCACTAGGCTGTTACAACAAGGATATCAATGACAAATTAATAAGTATCATAAATTCAAAGTATTTCTGACTGGTCATTGTAAAAGATAGCTAGTAAGGAGTTGTGAATTTGAAAGAAACTTTTCTAAACTATCTGCAATTAAAATACAAATTTTGATCAAACAAATTAAAAGAAAGATTAAGTTATTTTTTCTCATCAAAGAGTATGTAGTCAAATGAGAAAAAAGTTATAGATGTGTGTCAGGACAGTAAATTAGTAAAAATACTATGCATTTTTTTCTGAATTTTGTGATGTTTGAAGAATGTGTTGGCTTTTTAAACACTTGTGACTTTTGAACTTCTATTTTAGTTGAAAGTAAACATTCATTTCTAACTTTATAATTTTGTACCCTTGTTTCAACTATGGCTCCCCTAATTACATAGCCTTCAGGCCACACAGAAGTGTACTGCGCCCTTAGCTGCTGGTGACTTTCAATAATGAACCAGGCAGTTACAGGTTGAGTTCTAGTGGGAAATCTACTCCTCTCTCAGGACACTCTGCGAGTCACAGCTATAGGTTTGTATATACATTCCTCAGTGGGAGTATTTTCCTAAAGAGGATTATACCAGGAGACAGCTGCCATAAAGAGTTGGGGAAAATAATACAACCTACATGGTTGCCCTCTATTTTCCTCCTACGTGGAAATACACCTACCCTTTCCCCAAACAGACAGCCCATAAATTTCATTCACTTAGTTGGAATTGGGTCAAAGTCCAGGCTTTTGTGATCTTGTTTCAGCAGTTCCAAATGTGATTCCAGCTTAGGAAAACTACAAATAAAAACAAACACTAAATAAGAAACAAACAAAACAACCCAAAACTACCACCACAAAATGAAGGTTTGTTTACCCCCCATCCCTGCAGCATATTTTGATGGAACAGGGATAGGATAACTTCAACAGACAGACTCATTTGGAAAGAGAAAATAATAGGTGGTCTGCAGCAATTCTAAAACATTAGCGGATATACATTTTGAGGACCTACCCTGGGGATTGGGGATGTTCCTTGTGTCTTCTCGCCCTGCCTTCCTTTGTTTGATCAATCATTCTAAATATTTATCAATATTATTAAATTTATCAAGAAGGCAGCTTTTTGATTCATTGATCTTCTCTATTTTTTTGTTCATTTTATTTCTTTGATTTCCACTCTTTATTATTTGTGTACTTTGCTTAATTTGGGTTTAATGTGCTCTTCTAGTTTCCTGTGATGGAAGTTCGGATCATTGGCATAGATCATTTATCTCATGCTATACATTTCCCCTTAAGAACTGTTTTAGCTGCATTCCTGAAATTTTGATGCCCTGTGTTTTATTTTTTTCCCCACATTTTTAAATTGTTTTTGAAGTACGGTTGTCTCTATTCCCCACCCTGTTGCTCTCCCCACCCCAGCCATCCCCACTAATTTTCATTCAGTTCTGTTTCTAATTTTTCTTGTGGTTTCTTCTTTTACTCATTGGTTATTTAGAAATGTGTTAATTTCCAAATATTTGGGAATTGTCCATATATCTTTTTCTTATTGAATTCTAGTTTTAGAGCTGGATTTCAATCCTTCAAATTTATTTGAAAATTGTTTATGCCCCAAACTAGTCTTTCATGGTGATTATCCCTTGTGCATTGAGACGAATGTGTATTTTGCTGTTCTTGGGTTGAATTTCTAAAAATGGCAATTAGGTTAAATTGTCTCATCCTGTTGTTAAAATCATCTATATACCTACTAATTTTTTCTTCTTGTATTATGAAGCATAGAGAGAAGAGTATTGATTCAATATAATTATTGGTTTATATTTCTTTTCAGCTCTGTGTTGTTTTTTTTTCCAGGTCTCCAAGTTTGTTTCTATATGTTTTAATTGCTATTATTGGGTAGGTTAAAAAGTGTGGATTTAGAATACTTACGTTTTCTTTTCATCGTGAAGCATCCCTCTTTGAGTCTTGCTTGTTTTGGAGTTGGCTTCGTCTGGTACTAATGTAGAACAACAGCTTCCTTTCCTTTGTGCTTGTGTGGAGTATATTTTTCAATCTTTTACCTTTAACCTATCTGTGTCTTTATATTTGAAGCAGATAACTTATATACAGCAATATAGCCGGGTCTTGATTTTCTTAGCTCATTTATTGTTATGGTTGGGCCTAAATCTAACAGCTTGCTGTTCTCGTTTGTTCTGCTGCTCTTTGTTCCCTTTGACCTATTTTCCCATTTTTGATGGCTTCGCTGAATATTTTCTATGATTCTGTTTTATATCCACTATTGACTTATTGGGTATTCTCTGTTTTAATTTTTAGTGATTGCTTGAGGATTTACAATGTACATCTTTGACTCATTACAATCTACCTTCACACACTGTTATCAATTTATGTACAGAATCTTATGACAGGATATTTCTGTTTTTTCCCTGTCTGTCCTTTGTGCTATTGCAATCAGGTATTTTTACTTCTCTACATGTTAGCCCCACAGTTTATTATCACTATTTTTGCTTTAAACATGCAATTATCTTGTAAAGAGTTTTTAAATAAAAAAATATCATCTTTTTATCTATGGAGATATTTGTTTCTTTGGCATGCTAATTATATTGTGCATTTGTGTTGTGTTTTTTAGGTGTTGTGTGTGTGTATGTGTGTGTGTTTGCTTTGGAGAGATTCAAAAATTTAGCCCCACCACCATCTTGCCCTCTGTCCCCAAGTCATTTTTTAACCTACTTGTGTGTGCAGCGTATGCAGCCTCTTAGGGGTGATGAGTTAATATGATTACTGTTGGTTGAAGTAATATTTCCTTTTATTTTCCCTCAAATGCTAATATTTAAAAATGTGTGTGTATGATCTGGGACAAATGACCACTTTAAACTTAGACATCAGTTTGTAAAGTAAAATCTGATGGACAGTCTTTGTTGACAAAACTATTAGAGAAACACTACAAGCATTATTTAGTATTCAGCTTTGATCATATAGTATCATTTGGAAGTATCAGCTGACTGCATAGGCTTTTATTTACTACAATACACAAATTTCTCACTTACCCAGAGCTCATTACTCTGGCAACCTCGTCTCTTTGGAATGCTAGAGAAAATAATCAAGTAAAACAAATGGCTTCTAAACAGCTGAACTAGATGCAGCAAGGTCATTAAAAATAAATTTTATGTATTTTACTAAAAGGAGAACCCCTGACTCAGAAAGATCTTGCTTCCATTAAAAATATAATTTTAACCAGCTTGGCTAATTGGTTTCCTTGCCTTCAGCAGAAGGGAGAGAGGGGGAGATAAGGGTGGCGAGGAGAGAAATGAGGAGGAAGCACGCACATTATGCAGAATAAGATATAGTAACCCACATTTGTGTATTCCCTTGGATGCCATCTCCTTTAGGGCAGCTAACATTGTCCTATTGATCTTTGTATTCTCTGCATAGTCCCTGACACATGATTTTCAATAAACATTGCCTAAACAAACAAACAAACAAACAAACAAACATGAGACTAAGAGGCTGGAGGGACACAGGAGAAATGCATGATGTTGAAAGGAGAATTTGGAAAGGGTAGCAGTTAGAGACTACTCTGTGCTTAGGCAGAGGGCTCTTTATACTGACTGCACTGCACTGCACAGTGAGAATTTCTATTTAGGGAAAATAGGATCCAGCATGGAGCCATAGCTCATGTTGCTATCAGTGACATGTCATTCAGAAAAGGTTACATTTTAGACCCCATGTGAGTATTTATTACCTTGAAAAAGATTTCCATTGAAATCCCACCCCCGCCCCATTAAATCTCTATTTCTGTCTTTGGCTCTCTACCTAACAGTTTCACCTCTTCACATTTGGGAAATTCATTTATGTAACAAATGGCTCACTACTTGATGATGTTGCTAAAAGGATCTGTTTCTGTATACAGAATAGATCTGTTAAAAGTAGCTCTTTGCTCAACAAATTTATGGAAAAAAATGCTCATAGTGATATACACAAACCCATGCCTTAAATCTGAAAAGCTCTATTAACCTTTAGTAAATGTATTCACTCTGTATAGATGGATATTTCTGCTCTTTTTATGACAATCTATTCATTCAATTTGCTCTTGATATGCTATTCTCATGTATACTTTTAAACTTAAAAGTGCTAATAATGATAATAATGGCAGCTGGCTCGCCCTGAGTGGTGATGTACATGTGTGCGTCTATAGGACTCAGAACTCTGCAAAGAACTTTCATGAATTAATTTGTTTTGTGATCTCACCACATTTTAGGAGGTAGGAATTATGATTATGTAATCTTACATGTGGGGAACTGAGGCTTGGACAAGAGAGTTTACAAAGTCCAAGTTTACAAATTCAGTGACTAGCAGCACTGGGATTTGAGTCTTGGTGGTCTGACTCCAAAACTTTTGCTCTTAACATTTATAATATGCACTTCCTCTTTCTCCCACCATCTCTGAGGATAAAGTAGTAAATGACAGCATGATATCTATTTTAATAAAATATTATTATGCTTTGCTTTGCTGTTACTCAGATATGACCATGAAAGAGATCAATTCAGCTAACCCTTAGTTTGAGAAGAGAGCAAGAAAATACATTTCTGTAGCCACAGTTTAACTTGATAATTGCTGATAGTTTCTCTCTTCTCCTCTCTCTTTTTCTTTCCCTCTTTCCCTTGAATCTGGTTGGTGTACATGGCAAAATCAGAAAATTCATGAAACATTATCTTCCATCTTGCCCCACCCCAATTTTCTAGCTGTTCTAAATTATTTGAATAATTTTATTATTCCCTGAATTCGTTTTGCTTTTGAAGCGCCTTGTTCATAGTTTTTTTTTTTTTTTTCTCCTCCTGGTTTAATTTTGTTCCTATCAGAATATCTTTCTATAGGTCTTGATAACATTCTTGAAACACAATTTCGAAACTATTTTCATTCGAAGGGCCCAAAGAATTAAAAACAGCCCTGTTGGTTGTCATGGTTCTTATGTAGCAACTGACAGGAAGATGCCCAGTTTAATTATCTTGGTGTCCAGATATGGAACAAAATATGCCACCAATTTCTTTTTCTGAACAAAGCAAACCAATCTGTACACATGCCAGAGGGGCTGGGGACAGAGGGATGCTTTTATATGACTTTAATAAAAAACATGTTTTTCTTTCAAAATCTTTCATGAGCGAGGTGGGAATCAGGGAGATGAGGAAGAGCAAAAGATGCCTTCACTGGGGAACAAAGAAAAATAAGAGAGCGAGCCTGAGAGGGGCTGATGAGATAAAAATGCGTTTAGGCTGTCTATCAGATGTCAGAAGCCGTGCCCTGCTGTTCAGAAATTGCCTTTTTATGTTGCAGTTCTGGGACGTGAGCTTGGAGTGCAACCTTTAGTGTTCTTTTGGGAAAGAGAAAAATAAGAATAAATGCAATGGTCACAGCACATGCTCCTGATTTCTTCTGATTCACAGTTTATCAAGATTATGGACGTGGATGTTTTAGACAAAAAGGAGAGTGTCTTGATTTTCTGATTATATTGCTTCTCCCTGCTCCTTCCCTCTATTGCTTCTTGCTAGCCTCATCTTCTCTTCCTGAGGCGATACATTTGATATCATTAAGAATGTCAATATCTGCTCTTCAATCCTCACCTTGACCTTAGTAGTTATAACTGAGGAATTATTTTCTTGCCTTCTTTCTTTGGCTAAAGTAATCCTAGTCATTCCTTGAGCTTATTAATTTTTTCCCCCTCATGCTTGATAAGGACGTTTTACAGAGCAATCATGCCTCAGAGTGAGGCATGGAATATAAAGTTGGGACTCTGCTTTTTGAGCAGTTAATCAGAGAGTGAGCAATCTCAAGTTTTTCCCTAACTGAAATTTTCACATCTGATTGCTTTCCCTTCTCAGCTCCATTGTCAAATGCCTCTGGGTGCCTCAAATGGCTCAGTAATGGTGGCACCTGGGTTGTGGAAATGGTCATGGTCCTGTTTTGATGGTTTGCTTTATACTTTTTCTCAGACTCAAATAGCCTGAGTACAGATGCAGTCTGAGGAAGCTAGATGCTCCTATTATCATATGTAGAAACATTTGAGATCTAAATGCTTGTGAACTCCAGGTCTTAACTCTCTCACCTCCTTATGCTTCCCTCGTGGTCTTAACTCTATCCAACCAGGCCCTCAAAACTGAGGTCTCTCTTGCTTATGGAGCTGAAGAGAGGGTGGCCTTGGTAGAAAAGCACTGGTCTTTTGCAAGTAGGGTAGATGCTTAAGAAATTGCAGGCTCTCAGCTCTAATCTTATTCTGGCATCTGGTTGGCAGGAGGATCTATTCATTCCCCTACCTGTGACTTGACATCAAATCCTCCACCAAGAGGACCTCAATTTCCGGTGGAAAGGGGGAAATAAGTGATGAATGAACCTTTTGCAGGTTGTAAGAATGTGCCTGATACTGGATTTCTCCTTTAGTTTCTAAAGGCCTTTTGCATTTTTCAGTCCACTTCTCTGAGCTAAACTAGGTAAAGAAAAAGATGATTAAGTCTCAGAAGAGGCATGAAATGGCGCAAAGCTAAAGAAGAAAAAGTTTAGGGTGGACATTTTGAAAGATGAAGAGTAAGAGCGATTAGGCAGTAGTCTAGAAGTCCCATCTCTGTGGAGCTTAGAAAAGGTTAGAGAAGATATTAACATTAATGAAGTCGAGCAAAGCCCTGGAGAGTAAAGGAGGCTTGACTAAGAGGGGGAGAGGAAATCTTAACAGTCTGCTGACAATAAGCACTTTCCTTCCTGTTTTCCACATTACAATTTTCACAGGACAATTTGCAGAGAGACAGTAGGACATTTAGAATGCAATCTCAGGCTCCTGTCTATATTATAAAGATGATTATTTATTTATTTGTTAGATGCATTTGTTAGCTCCTACTACATGCTAGGCTCCAAGACCATAACAATGTAAAGACAGAAACAATATAGTATTGCGGAGAAGAGACACAGAGCAATTAGAGTTGTGGGCTGGTGGCCCGCTGTGGGAGAGAGAGAAGAAAGATTGTCTAATGAGTGGTCCCAGAAGCTCATAGTGCTTGGAAAAAGGCACTGCACCCAAATCATGGGACAGGCGTCCCTGCTTTCCAGAAGCCTGTGTGTACCTTCTCCCAAGGTTGTCAGGTGCTGGCAGCTAGCGCTGTCAACAGTTCTTTTCAGAGCTGGTATTCCTTTTACCCCTCCACTGTGTGGGACTTACCTTCTATCTGTTTGCTCTCTCACTGATAAAGCTGCTCTCCTCTTTGTGCTAGAGCAGGAGGGCATCATCCTTCCCAGAACAGACACCACTGAGTCCACAAGCTTCCCCCTCATTCTGTTCCTCATGCTCTCAGAGAGATGAAGAGAGAGTGTGGGACAGTAGACCCTTTTTACGGGTGTGCCTCATTGGCAAGTTTTCCCATGAAGTTCACTCCTTAACTCTTGGGATGTGATTTGGCCTCTGGCTCCCCTCTCCTTTGCTATAGCTCCGTAATGACTTGGGGGAGTTTGACCGGCATGTAATGTTTTGGCCAGTACATGTGTTGGAGGAAAGTGAGTTGAATGCCTTACATGGGGCATGTGCTTCTGTGGTCTTACACACAACACAGGCTCACTCATGTGTTACTTGTCTGACCCCAGGTTGCACTTGAATTTGATTTGCCTTACTTGTGAGTGCAAGTGTGATGTGTTACAGAAGGTTAGATTCCCAGTCAGGGCATGTGACTAGGTTGTGGAGTTGGTCCGCAGTCGGGGTGCATGCAAAAGGCAACAGGTCGATGTTTCTCCCTCACATTGATGTTTACCTCCCCCTCTCTCCCTCCTTTCCCCTCCCTCTAAAAATCAATGAGCATATCCTTGGGTGAGGATAAAGAGAAAAAGATCCATGAACTACTGTGTATTTCCTTTTTATTTTCTTTATATTTTCCTCTTTATTTTTTCTCTCCCAGTCTTTCATCTTTTCCTTCCTTAAGAAGAACTTAGATATAAAAACTATTAAAACAATTCACTGCACTGAATTTTGTCTTCAGCAGTTTGGGAATGTGGGGAAGAGCCTAGGTCCTTAGAGAAGCCCAGATACATCTCATTGGAAAATAAGACCTGTAAGGACAAACAAAAAATAAGAGGCTTAACTGCCCTGTTGAAAATGAGAGCTTTCCATTCCCTCCTCTCTTGTCAGAACGTTTACCTGAGACATTTGTAAAGGTGAATACTTTCTCTGTCTCTTTGAAATGTATCTTTTTAGAAACTAAATAAGACTTTCATCAGTTCATGGCCCAGGAATATCTGTTTCAAGAATCTGGGAGCCATCTTGTTAAGATGTAAACAGCAAGGAGATAGCACCTGCCCCCTAGTTTCTCTGGGTGGTGGTGGGGCAGGAGCCTAACTTAAGTGGGTGCTTTGTTCCGAGTCGTGAATTTTCCGTCCAGTCGTGAAGACCCCCTTTTGGAAGGAGTCACCCCAATGGCCAGGTTGTATGTGATGGGTTGTATATAAAGAGAGGGTGGGATTTCTTTCTGCCTTTGCAATCCCTTAGCGGGTTGCGTGTGATGTGCACTGCATTTTGAATAATGCTGATTCAATAATAAAAGTTATTTCTTTCTCTGTGACCTTTGAGGAGTGGATTTCTGGGTTGGGAGATTTCTTTTTTCTTTTACCTATGTTTCCCAGCAAATGTTTCCCAGAGCCGTGCATTGGCCTTGGAGGAGGACCTAGCACTCTGAGAAATGGCAACCGTCATTCTGTAGATCCCAGCTGTTGTGCTGGATGAGTTCTATTTGGCAGAATTTTCCCAGGTGGACCAAACACTGTTTGCTTTCAGAAGTTCTCAGTGAGGCTTTCATTTTCAAGTCATAAAAATTATCAGCCACCTTCCAACAATTGTTTAATAAAAAGCAATTAGCCAGCCAAAAATATAATGACTTTTATGTCAAAATATGCTGGAGACAGCTGCTAAGCGGGCCCCTGGCAGCCCCTGGGCCATATGCGGTGAGTCCCAGGCATTTGCACAGCCAGGCACAGCAGCACAGAGCATATTGGGAGTAATAAACCCAGCCCCTCCTGCTCCCTCTCCCCCCACCCAATCTCCCCACTCCGAAGAAACTGACAGCAGAAAATTCTCTGGAGTAAATCGCCACAGTCAAGACTCACAAAACTCATTTATTAAGCAAGGATCTAATCTGGCAATACACACAGAAAGCCCCAGTTCCCTAGCCTGGTTTGGAAAAAATCCATGCAAACCTTATTGCATTGCAGAAAAACAATTAGGAAAAAACAAGACAAAACAAAACAACAACAGCAAAAAATCCCCACACCTCCACAAAACAACTAGCTCAGTAGCACTCATCAAGAAAATAGAAATCAGATTATAGACTTTTATCTGTTTGCTTTTTCCAATCTAATATTTGCAGGGAAAAAGTTTCTAGAGTATCCTATTTCTAGAGACCATAGTTTTATTCTCTCCAGTGTTCCTAGACATGTTCCTGGCCCTTCCTGACTCCTCAGGAGATGTTCGGTGATGGAGGTAGAGGCGATGGCCCCGTGTGGCTTTTGATGTCATCAGAAATATAAACCCAGGCATGTGCTTGTTTTAATCATAGGGGCTGGAGAGTTCCTGAAATCTTTTGCCAGCAAGGAAGGCCACATTTTCATCAAAAGCATGTTTATTTTGAGAACAAAGCACAGGCAAATCACCTTTTGTTTATGGAGAGCTTTTCCATCCCAAAGGGGGCCCTGGTGTGTAAACAGTTTGAAGCTGTTTTTAGAGCATTCACATCTCGTATCTCCTTAAGGACTCATCTTGGAAGCTGTTCTATAACCAGGCTTTCTGGCCATTTTAGAGTGCCAGCAAAACCTTATTCTATAGCTAAGAAAATGTGTAATGTTTTTGAAGATAATAGAATTGTTTTTTCTTAAAACACATTAACTGGCATAGTGCGGGCAATAGAGTTCCAGAATAACCTTTGGAAAGGGGACAGACACACCTACGAGTCTCCAGAGAGTCCCAGAGCTGCAATTCATTCTTCAGTCCTCTCTTCCCTCGAGAAAATTTTCAGCAGGGCTGAAATGAGTAGTGTGTTGTGGGGGGGTCTCCCAAGAACACCCCAGTTTTAATAATTTGCCAGGAGACTCATAGGACTGCACACCAATTGCTAAGATTTATCACAGTGGAAAGTTTCAAAGCAAAGTGAGCAAAGGGGAGACATGTGGAGTGAGGTCCGGAGGAAACCAGCCTCCAGCCTCTCCCCGTAGAATTACACAGGATGCTCTTAAGCTCCGCCCCCCACCAGAGCTACCTGTCATGACAATGCATGTGAAAAATTGTCAGTCGGGACCCTTATTTGTGACTTGCTGTCCAAGGTTTTAAATTGAGGGCTAGTCATGTAGGCATCCTCTGTCTGATATGTTATAATTCTAGACTCTCAGAATAAAAGCAGGTGTTCCAAATAAACTGTAGTGTTTGTGCAAATAGTTTAGGCATGGTGAGCCATTCTTATCAGTTCTGGAAAGAGTGGGAACCCTTCCATAGCCCAGTTCCCAGATAGCAGCCACTTGCCAACCTTGCAGTAGGCCTTTCCAAGGATAGCAGTCTCAGATATACACGGTCAGCTGTGTTAACTGTTTTTTGCACAAGTGGGATAATGAACTGATTGTTCTAGCCTTTCTTCTTTGCTATCTCATCTCCCCAGAGAGAAGTGTGAGATTCTTTGTTGGTGTTCCTGCAACAGACTGGTGAGAAGTAAAAGGCTTGGCTTGGACTTCCAGTGTTGGTCCGGAGCAGCAAAGATTCTAGGACAGCCAGCATGGCAAAGCTTAAAAAAGGAATTTTAGAATCTGGCAGACCTAGTTCTAAATGCTGCTTGATATATCTATAAGTTTTAAAGTATCAAATTTTTCTCGTATCTTCTTATGGATGATTCACCAGATGTTTAATCATTATAGGTAAGCGAGAGTTGAATTAATTTGGTAGGAAAGTAGACCAACCTGCGTTTCAGGGGAAATATATAGTAGACCTATAGACCTGCAAATTAGTAGGGAAGCGAAAAGTGAAATTAATATTTCTGAATAAGGACCTGATGGTCTAACTTTGAATTGGATTCCTCATTCTATCGTTTTTCATTTGCGTGTCTGAGCACTTCATGTATATATGCCTCTGCCTGCTGAAGGTGCTAGACATGTGATCTGTGCTCTGAAATGCTTACAGTCTGCTGTGGGACCTAATGGGGCATGAGGGAGATTCTAGACGAGGTAGCAAGTGGACTCATGACATTACCGGCATTTTAACTCTAGAATTATAAAGGACAGGGCAGAGTGAGACAGCGAGTGTCCTTCAGGCATCCCAGCTCCCTTTAGTAGCTCACCACCAGTGTATCACTTACGAATTTAACTCCTCTTGTTAGACTTGTTTTTTAAATCTTTTTTGTAGTTTCAGATTATGTCATCTTCCCAACTCTTGGGGAAGGAGAATCTTGATTTTCTTGTCTGATGTGTTCATCCAAATAGCACTGAGTTTGATTTTCCTTCTCTATTTTTCTAGTCTAGAGGTTCTCATCTGCTTTGCTTAACAATTAGATTACCAATCCCCTTAATCCTTCCCAGGATTTATTAAAGTACACAATTTTCCACAGAGCACGAAAACCAGAACAGCAAACACATTATCAGTCCAGGCTGTCTGTGGCTTTGCATAATGCTTTGTTAATTTCACATGGGCATCTCACACTTGACTTTGTATTTCGGACTGCCAGACTTCTCTCTCATGCACTTGTCCTGATCTCTGCTTCAATCCATGGCCTGACATTCAAATATACAGACCTATACATGTTGAGCTTGTGTGCTCATTGTATAAAAGGTTTTTGATTGATTTTCCCCAAATTCAATGATTATCTTGGAATAGAGGCCAGATCACACAGTGATTTAGACTATGGATTTTTTAAACTTCAGTTCCTGGTTCTAATCCCAGTCCAGATATTTAGCAGCTGTGAGACATTGGAAACTTACTCTTTCTGTTCTCAATGTCCTCACCCAGAAGATAAGGAGTAAAATATTAGTACCAGTTTTAGAATTAAATAAAAATATTTTGACTTGCTCTAAGCAGTTTCTGATACTATATTATGTTTGATAAATGCAGAAATTAGAAAATATAAATACAGAAATCAGACATATTGCAATGTCTCTTAGATTCCTGCCTCGGATTACAAATACTCATCTTGAGTTGCGTCTTCCCTGATAAACCTCACACGAGTCAAAAGAGACTGTTATAGCCCTGGCTGGTGTAGCTCAGTGGATTGAGTGCGGGCTGTGAACCAAAGCATCGCATGTTTGATTCCCAGCCAGGGCACATGCCTGGGTTGCAGGCCACGTCCCCAGTGGAGGCCACATGAGAGGCAACCAAACATTGATGTTTCTCTCTCTCTTTCTCTCTCCCTTCCCTTCTCTAAAAATAAATAAATAAAATATTAAAAAAAATAAAAAAAAAGAGACTGCTATAGAGGTCCAGTACTCTCACAGATTCACATTTTTTAGTCAATGCCCCAGTTTCCTATGTCAGAAACCTGATTGGTACTGAATCAGAACCAGAAGTGAGAGCTTCTGTTGTTAAGAAGACTATTACCTTATGGTTAACATGAGAGAGAATACTATCAGTTCCCTTTTCCTTCTGGTTAAAGATGTGGTTACACATCTCTTATCTTGAGAAAGTCTATAATGTGTCTTCCCCTTTTCTATTCACACTAACATTTTGAACTCATTCTTCCCACCACGTAAGGCAATCAAGGCAGAAGCATTAGTTTGAGCGCATGCACAGAGCAATGTGGCTCTAAGGGGAAAAAAGTGCTGATGTGTGTGATCAGGCGCAGACCATAATATCCAAACAACAAAAGGAGAGATTCTTTCGAAATGAGAAAACAAAGCCAAAGTGCCCAGCACCCACAGTAGGTACTAAGCAAATGCAACCGTCTTTTTCTCACTGTGCCTGGCTGCCAGAAGCAATTTCTTCCCTCTCAATATTTATATTGACCCTTTTCCCCCTTCAGTTAGGAAAACACAAGGATTTTTTTTCAAGGCTTGTACCATAAACTGTGTGATGTTTAGCTTCTGCAGAGGTGTGAAGGCTCCTGCTGTTAAAAGTAGAGTCAGATTTTTTTTCCTTGGGTGGAAGCCCAGAAAATGTTAGACAAACCAAGGTGAAGACTTTTCCTGCCTAATAATAGCATAGATGCATGTGTGTGTTTATGGGTGTGCATGTGTGTGTATCTAGGTTCTGGAACCATGTTGGCAAGCAGAAGTGTGGACTAACAGAGAGGGATTAATTCAAAGTGTTAGATGGCAGAATGGCTGGGCCCACCCCACGGGGACCAACGTGCGATTTTCCTGCTTTGCATTCATTCGATCGAGGCTGGAGTTAGCCATCTTTAAAGTTCCCATCTTAGAAATACACAATCCAGCTAAAATAACATTTTGGGAGCCGAGCTGACAGACCATGACCATTACTCTGGTCAAACCAGAGCCTAAGACTTAGTCACTTAAGTCTTGCAGAATTTTAAGAATTTAGGATGAGAATAGCAGCTCCTATCCACTGAAGTTTCGTGCATTTGGGGGCATCCATACGAGCAGGGGTCAAGTAAGACAGGCTTCCTACTTGAAAGTGCTTCATCTTTTTCCATCAGCAACAGACACAGCTTTAAATAGGAATATGATAAGAATAAAAAGTATCAACAGCAAATAGTCAAAATATACCTTTTTCATAATAGATTGTTAAAGTTAGTAAGATTCAATAAGTGGAACAATACATTGATGTTTCTTTCTCCTTTCCTTTCTCACAAATCAATAATTTTTTTTAAAGTTCGTGAGAATAAAGGCAGAACCCCGAAGATACCTATGTACAGGGGTCCCTCTTATCCAGGGAGGATACATTCCAAACCCCCAGTGTACACCTGGAACCGTGGGTAGTACTGAACACTATTTGTACTATGTTTTTATTATATACACATAGCTACAATATCCCTTATGTGTACACAGTAAGAGATTTAGAACAGCAACTAATAAAGTAGAACCATTATGACAATATATTATAATAAAAGTTATATGTGGTCTCTCTCCCTAAAAATATCTTGTACTCTGCTCACCCTCCTTGCGATGATGTGAGAGGATTCAATGCCTGTGATGAGATGAGGTGAGATACTCCAAGTGGTGACGATTCAAAACTTATGAATTGTTTATTTCTAGAATTTCCCATTGGATATATCAGACTACAGTTGACCTCAGGTAACTGAAACCCCTGGAAGTGAAACTGTGGATAAGCAGGGACTACTGTATAGTCAAAAAGTAGACATTTTGCTTCCTTTTCAACACCTTCTAGAAAATGCTTATTTCAAACAGAAGGGCCGCAAACTGGACTCCCCTGGTAGGGACACAAATGAGTGGGCTCCTCCTTCCTAATTAGGAACGGTGGGGGCTTTCCCAAAGTCACTGTCAGTCCTGATGGGAGCCCGCGCCTTCCACAGGAATATCCTAGGCGGAGACAGTGCTGGTGGCTGAAGCCCCGGCCAGGCCTTCAGTCAGCGTGTTATGTGATCCTCACCAGCTTCCCTGGGAAGAGGAAAAACAATTTTTTTCTCTAATGCCTCAGATTGTCTTCGATACTTACCAGCTGGAGTTTCTGACAACTTTGTTCTCTCAGGTTTTAGAAATTTAAAGAGAAACAAAATATCACATGCTTTTAAATGGCACAGGAAGAAGCCAAAGCCTACCTCATTAGCGAATGGAAACCAGTGGCCCCTTTGGGCCAGATCAGGAGGTCAATGTGTATGTTACTGAAAGGCCCTATTTATTAACCAAATACCCATTACATGGGTCAAGTCCAAGGCCAGCCTGATGAGTAGGCAACTCCTCATATGGTTTCATTTCAGGGACTAAAATACCACGCTCTTGATCCTCCAAGTGGGAAATATGGCTCCTATGTGCCCGCTGATGCCTGAAATGTCTTTTATAGGAAAAATGCCTTTCATTTAGAAGTCAGTAATAAGGTTCATAATGAAAGTACCTTAGGTGTGACTTAAGAACACACTGAGGTGTGAGTGACTGCAGTCTGGACTCTCTTGAGAGTGTGTTTAATGGTCGAGGGAAGAAAGAGCCTCTGGCTTAGGTGGGAAGAAAGGGACACAAACAGGGAGAAGGGAGCGGGCAGGGAAGACCAGAGAGCAGCCAGCAGCTGTGTTCATTTGTTGTTGTTCACTTTCAAAGCGAGAAGGAGCGCACGCAGACTGTCTGGCGCACAGCACGCTCTCCATGCTAATCATCCTTATTTACGGCGACGGCAGCGACAGGCCTGGTCATGCTAGTTTGGAGATAAACTTACAGACTCCCTGCTCTGAAGCTATAGTGCCTCGCACATAAAACCAAGACACTTGACAATTACTCTTGTTCTATTTTCTCTGTCCCTCCCCTATCCTAACATTATCCCTTTGCATTCTTCCTTAGTTCCTGCTGAAGCGAGGAATCTAAAGAGGTCTTAACAGGTTTTATATTAAGAAGTGGGGGTTTGCAATTGGCAGCATATGTAAACTAAGTTTTGTCATTCAAACATATACTACATGTCTGTGTCATATTTGTGTATCTCATCTTTCCTAATGCCATCAAACGAACCATGACTAACATGTTTCTAGCTATGGGACCTGGGACTGAAATCACCTATTCAAATGGTCACCTCTGGGTACCTCACCTGCACGTAGCCTTCCCTGGTTACGCCGGCTCGTAGCCACTTCTTTATCTGAACTTCCCGAGTGGAACAGGTTGCTAGTACCTTTCACTAGGCATTCATATATATTTTATCTCATAAATAAAAATGCTATAGTTTCATTGAAGTTTATTAACATATCCATGGCTATTCAGAATTTAATATGTGTGTTGGTGTTTATCTTTCCGACTAGACTGTGAACTTCTGATGAAGGTGTGGGTGGTGAGTAGGCTCTGAATAACCTCCAGTGATCCCTATATTCTGTTATTCATGCTCTTGTGTAACGCCTTCCCCTTAACTGGGCAATGGACCTGGTCACCCAATTTAAATGAATAGAATAAGGCAAAAGTGTGAAAGTGTCGCTTTCAAGATTAGGCCACAACAAGTCCATGAGTTCTGTCCTGCCAGCACTCTCTCTGGCTCACTCTCACCTGCTTCATGTCCGGGAAGCTGGTTGCCATGTTGTGAGATGACCTGTGGCCAGGAGCTGAGGAATGTCTCTGGCCAACAGACAGAAAGAAATCAAGGCCTTTGGCCTGACAGCTTGTGAGAACTGAATCTTGACAACAGTCACCTGATTGAGCTTGCGAGTGACTTCTCCATCAGCTGAGCTTTCCCGTGAGAATGCGGTCCTGTTTGACACCTTGATTGGACCCTTGTGAGAGACCTAGAGGCAGAAACACCTGGGGAAGCCATGCCTGGACTCCTGATTGACAGAGACTGTGAGGTAATAAATGTTTGCTCTTTTATGCTGCTGACTTTCAGAGTAATTTGTTATATAGCAATAGATAATAAATTCAGCCCATGTCCTCTGGTCTACTTATGCACTAATCCCATTAACCTGGAATAAATAGATGGAATATTGGAGCAATATGCTGTTAATTAGCTGGAGAACACGTACGATCGTCTCCTCTCAGGTGGGAGAGGGTGAGAATTGGAACCTATAATTTCATCCCCAAAGCCTGAACTCATCAATTGTGCTCTTGGTGTATGAGACAAGAGGGTCAATTAACAGAAGAGACAGTTTAGGAACAGCAAAATTAAATTAAGTCCAAATATCCAAGGAGCTAAATGACACTGAGAGTTGCAGTTTAAAGCTACCATAAGAGGTCAAAGGGGAAGGCTAAGTGTGAGGAATAGTGAAGCAGGTGAGTGGGAAGACATTCTACTTCCAAAGATCGAGTGGGTGGAGTTCTTGGAAATATGTGTAGAGAATGAGAAACGGAGTGGACCCATCTAGTGATGAAGTTGCAAACACCAGAAAAAAAGGGGAAAGTACATGGTGTGGGCTCTTGGTTAGCTGGAGAGAGTCAGCCCAGTTTCAGGGGAAGGTTGTGTATATTGTAGTGCCCTGCCTGAATCCTCATCCTCAGGGACAGTGCACCCCCGCTCCTGGAAATATTGGCTGTTGATGATTCACAGCTGTGTTCCTCACTGAGCATTGCTCTCAGCCACAGAGAAACACCTCCCCCAAGGTTGTGCCTCACTCCGGGGGTGCCTTGTGGCCAAAGTTGATCAGATGAGGAGTTACAAAGAGCTGGCCCCAATGTGGGACCATCGTGGAGACCCATGTCCACTCCAGAGCTGCCCATAAGGTTGCCTGGGGCCTCAAAGGTGAACGCATTTCAGGCAGGCTTTGCCCTCTGCTGAATTCTGCCCTCCTCACTTTCACACAGTGTATCTCCCAAGAGTAAGTCCCATAAGCCCTTTGCACAAAACTCCTCGTCCCAATCTAAGATAATCTAAGACAAGGGGTAACAACTGTTTGGCTCTACCAGCCACTACCCTGCATGGGAGTGTAGAGCCATAGTCAGATCTCGTTCAAGAGAAGCCAGAAATGCCACAGATAAATCAAATTTAAGAAAGAAACACCTCTGAAGTGAGGTCAAACACATCTGTGGGCCAGATTCAGCTAATGGACCATGAGTTTGAATTGTCCAATCCCTGCATCTGAAGTTGGACTTTTTTTGTATCCCTGTTAATACTGGACAACCACTTGCTTAAAAAAAGAACTGGATATTTTGTGCCCGGGTGGGAGAGGCGAAGGTGGAGGAAGCTTAGTTTTCCTTAACCTCAGGACCATGTCACTCAATACTTAAGTAATACTCAATCCTTTCCCCTTCTGAAGAAGTCAAATTTCTGAAGAAGTAGATTTCTAACTTCTCATGTGTATGGGGAGTAGAGATTTCCTTCTCCCATCATGTTTTTGGCACACTTCCTAAAGGTACCAGATACTAAGAGTGACCATGCCCCCTACTTTACACCTCCTATTTCAGTGTAACTATTAACACTTCCCTCTTCTCTCCCAGTGTGGATGATATATTTTGTTTCTTTGATAGGGGCACCATGTACCATTACCTCTCTTGGTATCCCTTTTCTTCCATGAATAAAATTTTGGACATCCAGGAAAGTTAAGACACATCACCTTCTAAAGGATGAAATTCATTTAAGGTAACATTTTTCTCTCGCAAATTGAAGTCATCCCTGGTGTCTCAGTGCAGCAATTTGACCCAATCCTACTTTTCAGGGGAGTCGTTTTTACATGCACTTCACAGTGGAAACTAATTTAATTTCACTACTAATTTACCTTATTTTAACTTGGATATGCTGAAGTAGTTCAGGCTGCTTCTAAACACTTACTGCCTCATTAGCTGATAGCTCCCATCTAATGACTTTCAGAGCAAATGAGAGCGTCCGGGGTGGTGGACACCCCTGGAAACAGCCCTTTGCAGACCAAAGGACAGGAAGTCAGACTTGGATTTAATTCCATCCTTTGTTATCTTTGGGATAGTTAGCATTTATTTAAATGAAATTGTAATTATTTTCAGTGGTGCTGATTGACGAGAGATTGCTGGGTAAATTGATTGAAGCCACACACTGTTCATCACATAGTTACATGAGTATATAACAAGGGAGACATTTTTTGTTAGAGAGTTCAGTGAAATTTCTAAGTTTAGCCATAAGGGTAGATATTGATATAACCTTTGTGTGTGTGTGTAGATACATATACACGCCTCCCATGCATGTGTACCCATATACATACAAATATATACATATATGTATAGACATTAAAAACATATGCATTTAAAAATATGACTCCTTACCCTTTTGCAAGTGTATAGATTAGGCTCTTTGGCTACAATGAAAGCCTGAGGCTCAGTCAGCCTCCCTCAAGAATCAATGTGAGAAAAGGAGAGGTGGCAATCTGTCAGGGAGAACAGGAGCCAAGGAATATAAGCAGGTCACACACGGCTCTAAGAGGGATTTCAGGACCCAGGCAGTCACTCTTACTTGTGTGTCTAACCTTGATTCCCAGCTCACCCTCTTTTATTTTTAAAGCTTCAGGTTTTTGCCCCCAGGGTAGGTAGGCTACTTCACAGCCTCAGAGGTTGAATCACGTTTTCATGGCAGCATAACTCAATTCCCTTGGCTAGTGCTTGCTTTAGGGGTGGGCATGAGAACAGGCTCTAGGCAATGGTGCATAGAAGAAAGTCTGTTGTGGGAGTTTGGGAAAGATTTTGCTCCCGGGTGAAACAGGACATGGTGATGAGGCTGGTTCTGTTTTTCTGCCTTGAAATGCCAGGATTTTACAATTAGAGCTATGGCAGCTTACAAGCCTAAAGATGAAGAACTGATAGGCGGAGGATAGTCTCGTGGAAAGTAGGGAAAAAATAGGTCCTTGATAATGTTCCTAACAGTTTCTCTAACCCCGGACCACTTATCTCCAGACTTCTTGTCAGGTGAGAAAGCGAATGTTTTTTACTGCTTAAGCCACTCTTGGTTCGGTCGTCTACTACTTGCAGTCCAAAGCATCTCTGAAAATGGTGAGGGCCAAGGTTCTACTAGTCTCTCCTTATTCACGACATCGCTCTTCCTGCTTTGTTACCTGCAGTCAACTGCATTCCAACAAAATAGAATGGAAAATTCCAGAAATAAACATTTGATCATTTTAAAATTGCACACCACTCTGGGTAACATGACGAAATTTCATGTTATTTCCGTCTTGCTCCATTACCCTGGGACGGGAATCACCCCTTCGTCCAGCGTAGCTAGTCACGGAGCAGCTGCCTTGGTTAGCAGATCGGTTATTAGAGAGAGACCACATTCACGTAACTTTTATGATAGTGTATTGTTATAATTGTTCCATTTTATTATTAGTTATTATTGTTAATTTCTTATTGTGCCTAATTTAAAAGTTAAACTTTATCATTGCTATGTCTGTATAAGAAAAAACATATGTAGGATTTGGTGCTATCTGCAGTTCAGGCATTGACTGGGCTCGTGGAATGTGTCCCCTGCAGGTAAGGGGAGCTACTGTATCTTGTTGCCTGTCCAGTACCAGGGTTTGTGGGTATTTATTTTCATATTTTCAGATAGACTTCAGTCAGAACCAAGGGAGTGTTCTGAACACCAGTGGTTCAGAGTCCTATCTACCAAGGTCAGATTTCTTCTGTTATTTTTCATGACAGAGCAATATTACAGCTTTCCCTTTGACATACTGTAGATTCATCAGTTAAATAGAGATCCAAGTGATGACATGAAAACTTTTAGCTTTGGCCCATTTGGCTTCACACTTCCGTTAGCTGATTGTTCATGCAATTAACAAGTACCTATTTATTGGGCACTTGATATGTGTCAGGTTTGGAGATTTAGTGAGAAAATACAGAAATGTTCCCTGCCTTCTTAGAATTTATTTTCTAGTAAAAAAATTACGCAGTGTACATATTCACCTGGCCTCTGATGCCAAATACCAGGGATCCCCAAGATGTTGACATGCAGGAGCAGGATATGAAATGACCCAGAATGAATGTGTGTCTTTTTCAAGATGATGAACATAGTAACAAGTAAGTCTTTTAGAGTTATTTAAATTTTTTCTTTTGCTATGTTATTGAAACAGGTTGAGCCAACAGTGAAATATTGCATTGAGATTTTTTTTTTCTTTTTTACCAAAACCATGTTCAGAATGTCTAGTCTGGAACCAGAATACTATGCCCTCTGTAAATTACTAATCTGGGTTTTCAGTGCATATCTATCTATCTATCTATCTATCTATCTATCTATCTATCCATCCATCCATCTATCTCTATATATATAGATATATATAGATATTCATACTGCAATTACAACATTCTCAAATAATCCAGGTCATGCATATCAAAGTGGGTGGTGGTAAATTTTAGCAAGGATCACCCAGCTTTTATGTTGGTATTGAATCAACTGCAAACTGGGATTCTGGGATTTCCATTTGGGATGAAAGAGGAAAGTAGTTGTGCCCTTAGTAGCTTTTCTGTGTTCACATGTGGGTAAGAACTTTAAATCTGAGAGTTTTTGCCAAAGAACAACTCCAGTCCAGTGGTCACATTCAGTTTGGATTTTCCCTCCAGTTTTTATTGAATTAGGTCATCCTCACTTCTTGCTCCAATGCAGCTTCTCTTCCCAATGAAGCGACTGCATTTAGCTAGTGAGTTGTTGTGTTTTTTTTTGCTTAATCTTCCTTCATATCTCGGCCCCCACGGGGTTATTCAACTACCCAGTATTAATACTGGCAGGAAGCCTTGAGTTCGACAAGAATGAATCTCTATTTGATGGCTCTCTGTGGTGGTATTGGCATTCTGTGGAACAAAAAAGAAAATCCCTTACAGATATATTTCTGGAAAGTGAGTTGATGGTGTTTTCTTTGATTCCTCCTTTGCTTTTCCACATGGCCTCCTTTTAGTCTCTATTGGTTGGAATTCTAATGAAGATTATCTTCAAAAATGCCTTCAGCAAAATTTCCTTATTAAATAAATCTTTATTTTCTAGGCCAGTTCTCTGCATGTCTAATGCCAACCCAGAATAGCGATTGCCCTCACCTGTCTCCCACTCCCTTTAAATGTCTAAATCAAGCCTTTCAGTCAGTCACCTCCTCCCGTCACTACCAGGTTTTCTAACTGAATTTCACAGGTTGTTCCCGGAGTTGGTGACTGTGACCTTGAACCAGTGCTGATTTTAAGAATCGAGTTATATTCTGGATCTTGGCTTAGCACAATAGTTTGGGAAGATGTTAATCAGCCTGTATTATTTTTTTAATTTCACCAGGGAAATATTTTTATATATTCATAGTCCTAAGTTTCAAAGAAATTTGCCTCATTAAAAACTTTATTTCATCATTCAGAAGCAGTGGGGCAAAAAAATAGATCAGTCCTGTGATGAACTGTTTGCTACACATGTAGTTACAGAAATCTTTAAGGTAAATTTGAAACAGGAAACCAAACAACAACCTGTGTTGCTGTTAACTATGTCTGAGACCTAGGTCCACAGGTGGTGGATGCTGAAAAATGTTTTACATCCTTACGGTCTACCTTTACATTTCTATGATATGTACCCTTAGTACAAAACAAAATTGCATCTAGATATGAAGGATGGATATTTTGCTAGCCTTTTTGTGAATTGGACCAACTAGATACGTACATTCCATTCTGTTTCAATTATATTAATGAAGTAATAACTCAGCTTTTGGCTTTGGTATTAATTTGACACTTAGACTTAAAATAACAAGACTGATGGCCTATTTGTGCCTTTAAGGAGAAGCCAATGGGAACAAAATACAGACTTCCTTACTTTAAAATATGCATATCTCTAATGTGGAAATTTATAATTCTTCAAGCAAAATGAAGACTTGACTTTGAGATGATCTGATTACAAGGCTATTAGCCTTCTTCTGTATTCCCTGAAGCCTCTCCCCCTTCTCAATTATTCCCTGCTGCTAATGAGATGCTGGAGCTGAATAACGCTGTCCCTTAGGCAGACCTGAGCCCTCAGAGTAAGCGCCGCTCGCTCCCACCCCTTCTCTCCCTTCCTCCTGTCTCTCTTCTGCCCTTTACACTGAACTCTGTCTTAGTGCACAGGTGTGGAGGGGAAGCAGTATTAAATATTTTTATTTCACAAACCTTTAAGCTTCTGCAGGCAAGAGAGTTAGTTCAAACAGAAATAATACTGTTCAAAACAAACTTCTGTAAGTAGAATGCATTGAGAAGAAGCTGAAAGACTTGAGTATCACAAGATCAGACCTACAAGGAATATTATTTCTTTATCCTTCTAAAATAAGACATGTTTTTTTTCAAACCCTCCTTTATGTGGCTTTTCCATCAGGTGCAAATTTAGGAGGACTTGTGTGTTCCTGTGGCCTTGGTGTATGTGTGTGTGTTGTGTATGTGTGTGGCCTGTAACAAGACCTCAAGGTCATGTTCCCACCCAGAAATCTGCTTAGACGTTTGCTGTCAGGTTTGACCCTGGATCCCCGGTCAACACAAGAAGCTGTGGAGATGCACTTGATTTGGTAGGAAGGCCCTTTCACTCTCACCAACTTTCTGCTCTGTGCTATGCTTAGTCTCAGGGATTATTTTGCTACCTCTGTGACCAGCCAGTATATAAGGTGGTCTAAGAGCAATATGTCATACTCACTTTCCACCCCCATCCACCCCAGGGGGCTCTTGCTGAATATGAACAGTTGTGCCAGGGCAGGGTAGCCTGAGAACTTCTTTATGGAGTTCACCACATTTCTTTTCCCATCCCTTCCTTGTGGCTCTGGTTTCCTTTAGCCAGGCATAGAGAAATCCCTCTTCAGAGTAAAAACCACGGTGACATGGCAGGAGACAGGGGCTGCTAACCTGGCTGTCTAGCCACAGTGTCTTCTCCCACACCCGTCTCTGTGAGTTGCTATCGGGCACAAGATGGAGAAGATGTGCACTACAGAGACAGCATTCTCTTCTGTAAATCATCTCTTATTTTTAATTTTGGGTTTATGCTTTTAACTTTTTTATTAATTAGACAAGCCGAGAATTAACCGACTTTGTTGTCTCCCCTCCCCTTTTCTGATCTCCCTCCCCATCAAAAACCCCACATACATTTGATACTGCCATTGCTCGGTCACATACCAATCACATTGTCTCATGTTTCCTTTTTTATACTTTCTTGATGTTTCTTTTGCTTTCTGGACTTTAATTGCTTTTCTTCATGAATAGGAAAATACTATGTTTTATTCTATTAGTTTCTTTTCAGATCTACAGGATGAACATTTTGTCTATAATGTAATAATGAAAATATTGAATTCTGTGGAAGGTGATGAAACTCACATATTTTTTTTCTTCTCACTGCTGCAACATCATGCTGTTTTATTGCTATAGCGTAGGCTCAGTTACTTTTGTAAGAATTTTTCTGCTGAGTACTTTTAAACTTACTTTTACTCTGATATTAGTATTACTGCCTCTGCTTTGTTTTATTTGACTAGTAATGCCTTGCTTATGACTTTATCTTATAAATTATGGTTTCATAGTATTTTAACATTTCCAGTACATGTAGTGAAATACACAGATCTTAAATATAAGTTTGATGTGCTTAACACGTGCATATATTCTCAAAAAGCTACAGAACATCAACTCAGAAATAATCTTTGTGCCTCCATCTGATCAATCCCTACCCCTTCTTCTGAAGACTGTGTTCTGATTTCTTTAAACATAGATCAGTTTTGTCTGTGGAACTTGATTAGAGTTTGTCTAGCTTCTTTCTGTTGCGGTGTGTATGTCAGTAATTTCAGTAATCCATTGCTTTCCTTTGCTGAGTAACATTCCCTCTGGGACTAAGACACAATCTGTCAGTCCTTCTGTTGATGGATACTTGGTATATTACCATTTTTTTTTTGGCTATTATGAAAAGGTTGCTATGAGCATTCATGTCCAAGTCTTTTTGTAAACATATGTTTTCATGTTTTTCTTGGGTAAATACCCAAGGGTGGAAATGCTGCTTCATAGGGTAGGTATGTGTTTAACTTTATGGGAAAATTCTAGAACGATTCCCAAAGTGCTTATACCATTTTTTTTTTCTCTAATGTGTGTCACTTTGGTTGTTCCACATCCTCACTAACACTTGATTTTTGTCAGTCTTTTATTTTAGCCTTCCTAGTAAGTGTGTGGTGGTACTGCCTTGTGGATTTAATTAAGTTTTTTCTCACAACTAATCATGATGTGTCCTTTTTTCATGGGCTTATCGTTAATTTATATTCCCTATTTTGCAGAGTGTCTAGTCTTTTGTCCACTATTTAAACTGTACATTTATCTTTTATTATTGAGTTGTAAGAATCATTTATGGATTGTGGATGTTAGGCCCCTGTCAGATATGTGTATTGCTGATATCTTCTTCCAGTTTGTGTCTTGCCTATTAATTTCTCAGTGATGTCTTTTGATGAGCAAATGTTTTTAATTTTAGCAGAGTTCATTTGACCAATACTTTCTTGGTTAGTGCTATGCCTTTATTTTAAAATTTTATTTTTTGCTTTATGTATTTTTTTATTATAAAATATCTAGCATAGTTTTGTTGTTCTTAATCTCATGGTCTCTTTTAATAAAAAAAATTTTCTGTGGTTTGCACTTAAGAACTGAAAACCTTAGTTTTATTCCGTCCATCTTACTTTGTTGTTTCCTTTTTTCTCTTATTCTTTATTTTTGTGTGTTTGATGAAGTTACTAATCACTTCTTCTCCTATTCACATTAGTTTAGAAATTTCTTGGTATTTTTATCTTCTCTAATTTGCAATCTTGTTATTTCCCAATATGCATAATTGAATATATATTTTCCTATTATTATATAAAATAAAGATATTAACCACATCCCTCAACCTAGTTTATTATAGCTCTCAATTATTAAGTTAAGACCTAAATATAGAGGTTGAATACTTGTACTGATTTGCTTGTCCAAGTGCTGGTTTGTTTCTATTTTCCTGGCATAATTAGTAATCATGTCCCTTTAATCTTAAACTATTCAGTTTATACAATAAATTACATGTGTACCATCGGATATGCACAATAAATTAAACATTTTAGATCACCTGGACAACCCTTTCCCTCCTACTTACACGTTCACCAGGACATCTTTAATTCTCTCCTTTTTACAGCCTAGTGCAGTGGTTAAATCAGACTTTGGGGTCTCTTACTAGCTTTGTTGTCTTGAGCAAGCTGCTCTTTTTGCCTCATTCTCCTCATATGTGTAAAGAAGATAACAATACCATTTTCTTTTTAGGGTTGTTGGGACAATATATTGAATAAAATGCCTAGAGCAATGCCTATGCCATACATACTAATGTACCATAGAAATGTTGCCTGTGATTTTCTACTCCTTCCCAAGGCATAGGTTTTCCTGAGATAGTTTATTATTTTAGTTCCACACTATTGTTACCTTGAGCTTTGTTATATGATTCCTCTAGTTCAAGAATTCTTAATATTACAAATTCCTAATGACTCTATCATTATCCATTCAAAGTTTATTGCCTACCGCTGTTTTCTCTCCTTGTCATTGTCCTTATCTTGCCATCTGTTCTGTTCACTTATTTGATTAGAGTCCTTTCCTAACTATTTTCCTCAGTTGGGTTCTGTGAGTAATATGCTCTCAGAATCCTTTATGTAGCTATAAATATACAGCTTTCTTCTAGTTGGGTATCAGATTATTTTGTCATACTCCTTTCTCTTCATTAACCAATATATGTTATTCTATTTTCTAGCATCTTAAAATTACAGATGAAACATTTAATGTTATTTTTTTTTGTCTCAATTAGCTAGGGCTGCCATAATAAAGTGCTGCAGAGTGGCTGGCTTACATAATAGAAATTAATTGTTTCATAGTCCTGGAGGCTAGAAGTCCGATGTCAAGATGTTGGCAGAGTTGATTTCTTCTGAGGGCTCTCTCTTTGGCTTGTAGATGACTGCCTTCTCCCTATGTCCTCACATGGTTTTCTCTCTGTGCATGTCAGTGTCCTAATTTCCTCCTCCTGTAAGGACACCAGGTACGTTGGTAGGCCCCACCACAATGATGCCATTTAACTTAATTACCACTTCAAAGGCCCTATCTCCAAATACAGTTACATTCTGGGTACTGGGGTGTTAGGATGTCAACATATATATTTTGGGCTAACAAAATTCTGCCCATAACAATTTTATCCTTTTCCTTCTGTAAATTTACCTCTCTCTCTCCTCCTTTCTTCTTTTCCCGTCTTTTCCTCTCTCTTTCCCTTCTTCATTATTCTGGAACTCGATGCTTTTAATCTGTGGACTCAAATGTTCCAACCAAGAGCATTTCCTTTGCTATTTTTCCTATCCTCTAGCTATTCTTTACTTCCCTTCCTGAAATTCTCCTTACTTATCTATCTTTTATGACTCTTAACTTTCCTTCATTATTTTCATCTCTGTATATTTCCTCTTGGTTGTAAGATATTTCTTTCCATTGGTCTTCTAGGTCACTCATTTGTTTTCAATAATGACAGACCTTTCCTTAGACCACTATATTCACTTTAAAAATTTAAAAACCATGTTTTATAGTTGCAGAATATTTCTGTTGTGCTAAAATCAACTTATCTAATTTTCCACTACAGAGTTGTGAGAATCCTTTCTGAGTTTAAGTTGTAGGCCTGGCTACCAGTTTGGTCATTCATCAGTATAAAAAGAAAGGGAATTTTATTTCTGTATAGAGTTTTTCTTAGATTTAATTAAGGATTTTTGTGTTTCCACTTCCTTTCTGATGCTGGACCTGACACATCAGACAAAACCAATGCTACTTAGTAAGAAGTGCCTTCTGGGATCTGTCAACAGTAAATTTGGTGAAGCCCACTTTGCGGTTACTCCGATGCTGAGCTATAGTGGCTTAAGAGTTACCAAATGAGCATTTGCTATGTTTTCCATGGTTTCCCTCTGCTTCTCCTAGCACCTTCCCCATGAGGAGCACTACTGGGTCTGGAATTTCCCCTGTGCGTTTTCCTTACAGCCTCACCTGCTTCTCATGGAGGCCAAGCTCCTTCTGGCACCCGTCTCAGTGCACTCAGTGCATGTCTGTGAAAAGTTGTTCACATGTACATGACAGCCTTTTACATTTTCTTATGTGAAGTCAGGCTTTCTATTATTTCTACATTAACTCAAACATTTTAGTCAAAACTGCAAAGAGGAAAATAAGATCCATTCTCCTTGTTCTCTCTTAAGTTCTTACCTCCATGGTAAGAGTGGCAGGCAAACTGGACTTGGCAAGGGCTGCCATATCTGCATTGAGGAATGAAAGGAAAAGAAAATGCGGTAGATTTGGAAGTAGGTAGAAGTACAGGTTTACAGATGGCTACCATGGAGCAGGAAAAGAAGTTTAGGAGCCACCGGGTAACCTCTGATTCTAGTTATGGTGTTAGAAGACGACTGTTTTGCACTGGTCGTGGTACTGAACCCAGAAAACAGCACTCTGTTAGGACTTGGCATAGTCAGTCTCAGGTAACCTTTATGCACTAGAATGGTCAATTCTCTTCTTCCATTGAGCAGACTCTAAATTCTGTAGCTTTCTTTCTGGGCAGTGACCTCTGCTTATCCACATCTGTGTGAGTGATGGAGACCCGGAGGAGTGGCAAGAGTTTCAGCTTCTGCAGTGTGCCTCTGCCGTGGAGCTGTGCTTACAGAAAACACACACCTGCCAATCTGAGTTATTGTACATGAGGGAGACGTATGATGGGAAAGCCTCAAGGAATAATCAGCGATGTTTAGGGGCACTCTAAGAAAAGGAAGTGAAAGGTGGACCATTTTTCTCTATTTCTCATTGATGAATACAGGAAGCTTAGAATTGGGATTATGGCCCATTCTCTCCTGTGACTGTCATTGCTATGGATTTCAAGAACATGGACTTCCAAAGAAAATCTCAGGTTCCAATTTTATCTCTATTACCCTGGGGAAAACAACCCAAACTCTGTCATCTCAGATTTTGTGCTGGTAAAATGGGAATAATACACACATACTGAAAATATTGAAATAATTAAGAAGACCCTGTGTTTGGCACACAAAGGACACTCAACAGTGCCAGATATTATTTTTAGTTCTATTTTATTGCTCTATTTACTGTTATATTAATAACTTATCATTAGAGTTCTTGCCTGTGAACAAAGAAGATTAAAATTCACTTGGTTTAAACAAAATGGGATAAAATTTATTAGCTATATAACTGACAAGTTCAGGAATAGCTCAGACTTCAGCAATAGCTGAATCAGAATTTATACAATGTGACAAGATATCTTTCTTCCCCTTCTGTTTTCTTGAGATATCATCAGTTTATTATCAATTTCCACATGGTGGCAAGAGATCAGAATATACCACTCCAAAATATACCACTCTGGTGTGAGGATTATTTTGAGCCAAAGGCAATTAAGAACAAGCAGACAAAGGATGAACTCTCTGCCATCTCCCTCTCTGCCTGAAAAACGGGTCATAAATTCCCCTTATGAAAGTGTCCCCCACCGCCCCCACTTCCCATACCAGGAAGGAGATAACAACCTTCCCGCTGGAGCGGAGGAGGACCCCACACAAACCTTACTACTTTGTCCTCATCTATCATTAGTTTCCCCTTATATTTGTCTTCTTACAGTTTGCTGCCCCTAGGAGCTCAAAGTCCCTTTCCTTTGTCTTGTCACTTCTCTTTAAATTTATTTTTATCATTTTTTTTGTCCAAATAGTATAAAAGCCTCCATGTCTAGCTGTTCTTGGGGATTTTCTCTTTTGTTCTATGATGCTCTGTGTGCCGCATAAAACTTTTATTTTAACATCAAATAAATAGGATGTTAATCTATCTGCTGTTAGTTTATTTCACAGACCCAGCCAGAGAACCTAAAAGGCATAGAGGAGGACTTTCGGCCCCTGCAATTGTTTAACCAGTGCCAAGAGTCAGATCATGAAAATGATGGAACACTGTCATCCCAGCAGGCCTGCAAATGTGTTGAGATTCTGACTGGCCAGCTAGGGTCACTTGTGCAGCCCTGAACCGAACTACATGCTCATATACTGGGTTAGGCCTGAGGATGGAGCCCCACCTTGACTGTGGTGGCTGAGAGTGGGGCATTGCTGTTGAGAGAAGGGAGAATGGATGCTGGGGAGGCAAGCAACAGACATCTAGTCCAGTTAAGAAATAGGAGGAATAAGGGGAATTCTTGCAAGTCCATTTTTTACTACAGGTTTACAAACAGAAGTTGGAAGAGTAACTTAATAATGACCTCTGCATGTAAGCAGTATTAAAAATTAAGGATGAATGCCTGCCGCTTCCCATTTCCACCTAGGACAGAACTGACCAGTGTGGTGACAGGAGAGCGCTGTGTAGTAATGAAGACCTAGGGCAGAGAGTCAGGGACTTTCACTTAACTAGACAATTCTAGGCAATGAAATGGAGTCAAGCAGCCCTGCCCAGAACACAGGCCAATGGGGTTAGATGAATTGTGGGGTTAGATTTAGTTGTGACTAGGTTGTGGGAGTGAAAGTTTCAGTCTGAGTCAAGTTAACTGTTTCATTTCATGTCCCATTTTTAATGCTTCCTTATAACCCTCTTGCTTTTTCTAAATTACACGCCTCATTGTATTTGAATTCCTCCTGCGTTTGACAGCTCCATGGCTTTCAATTTTGCTTCTGCTGCTTTGATTATTATTCCTGATTTGGTTGTTGATGAGACATGTGGTTTTCTTCAATTAGCTCTGTCACTCTTACAAATGTGTGTGTCTCGCAAGTGTCCTAACCTAATTAAAGTCAGAAGGAGGAGGGGGGAAATTATAGGCAATTACAACAGTGTCATCCTTCTCTCTCGCCGCTCTTTCCTTCTCATCATCGGGTGCATTCTTCTGTATCTCCATTTTGCAAGCACATTGAGCAGCCTCTGTCTCTTTAAAATTCCATTAATTTTTCCAGAACACGATATGCAGCTGTGTCCATGTGTCATACATTAGCTCTCAGGAAACCCCATAGCTTTCATTTAGTTTTATTAAGTACAGTCTTCTCTCTACCAGTTTCCCCCATGTTTTGAATTTGTCCTGAGACAGAAGGCTACCGTCACCAACACGTGGGGTCATGTAAGTCTCCTCGTTTGTGGCCTTGTGAGTTCTGGGTCCTCTTGTGTAGGCTCACATTCCATGCACTCCTGTTCAATGCTACACACTTTTTTGAGTATCTGATCCTATTCACTGTGCCAGGAGGCATGCGAGGTGCTGGGACTCCACACGTGAATAAGTGCAATGAGGTTAAGACCATGTGAGTCAGTGAAAAGAGACTGCATTTCAGAGCTGGACAAGACATAGATTCAAACGCCTGCCTTACCACCTGCTAGCTGTTCGGCCTTGGGTAAATCACTTAGCTGTTTTTTTCATCTCTTAAAATCGTGTTAATAATACTTACCTTTCAGGGTTGTTGTGAAGATTGGAGATAATGTATTCAAAGTAGCTGCTTAGTGCCTGGTGTACCTCAGTAAATGGAAGCTATAACTGTTATCATGAATAAGATGTAGTATACTTAAAGAACTCACCATGTTCTCAAAGAGAGAGAGAAGAGTAAGTTAAGTTTTAGAATATATTGTTAGAAGCATAATCATGGGAGGGTGTAGGTGGTGATGAGGTGGGGACTCCCTGGGGCTCTACATGCTCCCTCTGCCTACCTCTCTGTCTCCCACTGCTTCCTTCACCTGCCCCTCCACCCCAGTGTGCTTCAGCCACCCACCCTCTGCCCACCGAGTCCTCTTTGCACTTGTTACCTGTTCCCTCTGCCTGAAAAGCTCTTCTTCCAGGTCCTTTCTCGTCATCAGGTTTCAGCTTAAATCTCACCCTCTAGAAAGTCTTTCTGTCACCATCCCATCCAAAGTAGCTCATCCCCCCTTTCCATTTTTCCTTTTTGTACCTAGTTTTATTAAGTTCAAAGAAATGATCTATGATGATCTAATTTGTTGATTTAGATGTTAATTTTCTGGGATTTCCCAGCAGGATGTAAATGCTGTGAAGGCAGGGGCCATATCTATTTTTGTTCGCAGGTATATCCCAATGACTGGAATGGTGGCTGCCACATAAGACATGCTCAATAAATATTTGAGGGAATGAATGTGGTGGGGAGATACAAGACAGAGATTTCAGAAAAGAGGACTCCAGAGTAGTGGGACTGCATTTTGCTGCTTCTTGGTTATTGACAATGGCCCACTGCTCTACTCGTCCGCCATCTTGTTTCCTGAGCCTAAGGTGAGAGGTTAAGATGATGGGAGGTTCACAAGGTGGTATCTGACTGTTAACTTTCAACTTGGTTTCAGAAAACTGGACTTAAACATTCTCCTTAGATGATGTGCTGTGTGGGTTTTACATGTCTGAGCCTCTGTTCCTGAACTCTAAGCAAATTCCTGGCAGGGTTCTGGGCTAAGCACCAAATTGTGGTGCTCAATAAATCTTCATCAAAACCCATGTTTTATTGTCCCTTTTTCTATGGCTGCCCATACAGAGGATGAATATATTTGTAGGAGTAAGGTAGGTAGGTAGTCGGCATCTGGGTCATTGTGGGGCTGAGTATTTGGCTTTAGACATGGACATCTAGAAGCAAGTGCTAACTTTTTTCTTTAAATTCTTAGCTGAGGACATTTTTTCATTGCATTTAGACATAGAGGAAGAAGGACGGAAAGAGAGAAAGAGAAAAAGAGACATTGATGTAAAAGAAAAACACTTATTGCTTGCCTTCTCATACATGCCCCTACTAGGATTAAACCCGTACCTGGATATGTGCCCTGACTGGGAATCAAACCCATGACCTTTCAGTCTATGGGACAATGGTTCAACCAACTGAGTTACCCAGCTACAAATGTTAACTTTTATAACCAATATTCCCCTGCCCCACCCCTTGCATCTGAGTTGGGCTTAGAATGACAAGGTCTTAAGGAATCCTTGCTAGTGTTTTTTAAAAATGTGCAACCTTGATCAAAGTCAGAGATTGGAAAATATAGAAGACTCTGTGGGAATCTATTCCTCCTGTTGGAAAAGTAATTCAGAAGGCAAGAAGCATATATCAAAGATCACAATTTACTCAGGGGGACCAGTCACTATTTTCCTATAAAAAGGACAGTTTTTGCTTATAAAAAAAAGACAGCTCCACCAAGTCTTGCTCTTTCTTACATAAAAATATCTGCAAGGCATGTAATACTTAGCTTCCAATCAAGTGGTTCACTCTAACTTTATAGTTGCTTCACTGGTACTTCTGGGGTTTCTCACTACTCACACAGAATTTTAATTTGTATTCAGATATGTCCACATTTTTCTCTTAATCATCTCTCTCTGTCTCAATCCAAAAAGGAGCCTGAAGACTTAGTGTAACTTAAGTTTTATCATTATATGAGTACATTTAAGTGTAATTTCAGGTTTTTATTGTGACATGGGAGAAATAAATATGGCTAAGGGACTTAACCTAATTCTTTGCAATTCATTTTTAGGCCTTGGCAGTGGCAGAAGCTCAACAAATTTGTTTCAACCTCTTAGTCTTTTAGACACTTGTGAGTAAATCTATCTTGGCTACACAAATTGCAGCTCAGAAATAGAAATTTGTTCATATACACAGGAAAAAAGCTCTTTAGATGGGCTACATAAGTACATTTCAGAGGTTATTGTTTTGTTTATTACAATAAACTCAAATAGATGTCATAGTATTTAGATTATTATTAGCTTTGCATCAGAATATCCTTATGTAGACTGTAGGTGCTGAGCATATAAATGGTTGGGTCTTAATTTCTGTTGGCAGATGGTATCAGTGTTGGGATCTTGGACAATGTCATGTTACCACCCAGTTTTGGCACACTGTCTATTGGATACAAACTGGGTTGTTCACAGTAGTCACCCAGATCATGACAATTTCCCCACTGACCATACCTGAGCCCTTTCTATTACCTTTGGAAACAGGCTTAATTCATTAGAGGATAGTCAAAGTGGTAGTCCTCCACCTTCCCTAGCAATAGGCTGGGTATGATTGTTATCTGGTCCATAATAGCCCTTGTATGGAGTCTTTCAAACTCAAGGTGGGAGAGAGAAACACTCTTGTCTTTGAATCAGACAACTGTTAGAATGTGAGTCCATTGACCCAGGCAGCCACGTTTGGCATGATGAAGAGAAAATGAAGCCAGTGTTCAGGGAGAAGTTGAGCAGCAGCACCCGAGTGCCCAGTATGGCCGTCCCAGCATACCCTTGCCTGAGCAGGGCACATGAACAAACACCTTTTGCTTGTTGGTCGTTTGGTAGGGACTTCTGACAAACAATCAAGGAGTCCTACACTAACGTAAACCCCAATTCACACCAAAGTGACAGAAGGGACAAGGGTTGTTGTAAGTTTCCCAGGAAGTTAACATGGTGGAAAAGAGTGATTGATGAAGTAAAATATAGACCCACTTAGAAACATAGATACAAAACTGTGGACACCTTACACAAATAATGAGGCCTGGAAATGAGAAAGGAACACCTCCCTAGAGATGGTAAGACTCTCAGGAAAGGGTCAAAAGAAACTCACTGAGTGGCGGGGGGGGGGGGGTGCTGAGGGGGAAATGGAGACAACTGTACTTAAACAACAATAAAAAATGCCATTAAAAAAAAGAAACTCTCTGAGATACATGGGCTAACTAAGGTTCCTACTGGTCAGTCCCACGTAAGAGAGGAGCTGAGCATTTACAAAACTCATTGTATTAGGGCTATTGTATAATTGTCTGTGAAAAGATTCTTAATATTCAAATGACTCATATGGAAAAGCCTTTTTATTACCTTTTTGATGTTTACTTAGTGTCTAAATTATTGATATTATGAATTTATCAAACAATGATTTTTAAAGCAATAAATAAACATCTTTGAAAATATTCACATACTATAATATCATGATAAATAAAAACTTATAGATTTAACTAAATAAATTTTCCTAAATAGTTAGACATTGACTGCAAACTTAAGCTTGTTTATAAAGCTCTCCTGATGATTTAATTGAAGTACTAATCTCGAGTTTTCAAAAAGTTTAAATGTGCTAGTGTGCAGTCAGAATACACAGAAAATATTTCAATGATTGATAAATTATTAAACTTAGAATAAAACTTTTTGTACCATAATGCAAGTAGCATGAATTGACATGTGGATTTTCTTTTTTTTTTTTTAAACTTTATTTATTTTTTAGAGAGGGGAGGGAGGGAGAAAGAGAGAGAGAGAGAAACATTAGTGTGCAGTTGCTGGGGGCTGTGGCCTGCAACCCAGGCATGTGCCCTGACTGGGAATCGAACCTGTGATGCTTTGGTTCACAGCCTGCGCTCAATCCACTGAGCTATGCCAGCCAGGGCGACATGTGGATTTTCATGTCTCTATTCTCATTCTCATGGTTATTCTTATTCCTATTCCTAATCTTATTTGAATTTTTATTCTAATTCCTTTTCTATTCTTATTCTTACCCTTATTTTGATTACCTCCCAGGGTTACCTTTCTAGGCTATGCTTGTAATAATCTCATAAGACTCAAATGAAAAAAAAAAAATTCTTCCAGACTGGTCAAGATGGCGGGTCTGGACTGCCGACCAGCTGGTTGTGCAGCTCAGTTATCCTGAAAATTGGGAAGAGGTGAAGCTGCTGCTTTAAATCCTAGTCAGTGCTTAAAAATGTATTTCTGGATTAAAATTATGAGTTCAAATTGATTTTTTCAGCTAAACAATTTATATGTCTGTCCTCTCCTTTTAGTATGGTTTTCATCTTTCTGTAAGACTTTCTATCCTATTGAAAACTTATGCTCAGTTTTATGTACAGTGAAATATAACCAGTTCTTGTTTCAAAGACTAATGAATCCAGTCATTCTACAAAACCTACCATCTTCATGAAGTCTCAAGATATGTGGCGATACAAGTGCTTTCTTACCCAGCTGGTTTGGACTTTCATTGCTTTCCCAGAGAAGCCTGTGTCGGGCATTTTCCCTTAGCTGTCGCAATGAGACTCATTTTGGTCCCAGTGTGTGGCATGTTGTCCTTGCTCTTGGAGCCCCATCGACTGTGTGCAGACAGATACTCATATGAAAATGGGCCGAGTTTTGCCTATGGGCCTGAAATAAAGCCATTGCCTCATTTCCTGGATGTTGCTCAATCAGCATTCCCTGTTTTCATAAGAACTTTAGAGGACCTCCACAGGAAAGTTACCATGGAAATGAAAAGAGCAATGGGCTTGTTATTAGTTTTTATTGCTCTACGGAACATCTAACTAGAATGTTTTGAGAGCAGGACTAAAGAGGAGTGAGAGCTTTTGCTTCTCCAAAACTGCAAGGAGAAATCTGTGCTCCTTTGGAAGTCCTGGGAGAGTTGGAAAGTCCCCGGAAAGATGATTTGCCAGCCTGGCCATGTGTATAAATGCTGCACCCAGATGCTGCTAACAACTTCTTACATCAATAGGCCAGTTTTCTGTCTCAAGAGCTTCAGAGTGCCACGGTCCCTCCAGTTCTGACAGTCAGTCCACAGCTTGCCCTAAATATTTTCATTTTATGTCTGGAAGTTAATAGGAGCATGGTTTGTAACATGCTAAATACATTTGGACTAATAAAAAATGAATAAGACCACCTGGTGGGCTTTCTCTTTAATCTAGACCTTGGGCTCATTTCTGCCCCATTTATTCAAGGTTGGGGCTGAATTCCACTTGCCAAGTATAACAAGTGCAATCATTTCTGTTTAATTTTTTTTGAGCCTGCACATTTTTTTGACTTCAGTCCAGATGAATTCAAATTTAAACAAATGCAAAACTGGATGGTGAAACTTTGAGAAAGCCTAAGTTCACTCAACTCTGCCAGTAGGTGGCAAGCATGCAACGTGAAAAACGTTAAGGCAATAAATGCAGTGCAGCTGATGATGATGAAGATGAGTGAGACATTTAACCTTGGATGTTTACACTGCCTTTATTCTAATGTAATTTAATTGCCATTTTCCTATTGATCCTCACAATATACATGGGAGATGGGGAAGGGATGGTCCAATTTCCATGTTGTGAGTTGGAATTAATCAAACTCAACCTTGTTCAAGGACTTGCCCAATTAGTTTAGCAAGTTATTACCAGAGCCAGCTCTGAAATTTGGGTCTTAGGATCCAAATCCAGCCTTTTATTCACTTGTGCTCCTTTCTCCAAAGCACTAAGCACCTTTAAGTATGAAAATTTATTAATACTCATTAAATATAAACTTAACATTAGCAAATAATTCTATTTCATTTACTGGATAAAGTAAAGAAATGGTGAATATGTAGGGTTAACAGAGAGATTGGCTATGCCTACAAAAGTGGGAAAAAATATTGTCTGAGAGCCATGAAATCTGTGAGATTTTAAGGCCAGATCACCTAGTTTCGTGAATGCCAGTCATGGGTAGTCTCAGTGTCTGTTTCTTCCATGTCACTCACAACATGTAGGAGCTCCTGCGTGACCTTCAGACCCCCTGAAATAATATTTGGTGGCCTAATGCAGAGGCTGGGGGTGGTTTGCAGGCATGAACAATGCTCATCTTGGTCAAGTGCTTCACACAATGGACAGAAAGAAGCAGTGTATCCACAGTGACAGTGAGAATGCCCCAAGGACAAGAACCACACTTCCACCAGAATTATCCTGCAGTCAGTACTCATCGAAAGCACAGCTGGGCTCTGAGTGCAAGCGATCCCTGGGTGGGAGGGACTCTGAACCACACCTGAGAATCAGGTGCCTGGGCTTAAGGGAATGGGAAATGTTATCTGTAGTTTCTGTTTTCTTTGTTTACTTTGCTGTTGAAGCAAAATGAGAGTCTTGAGTCAAACCAAGATATTCCTTTTCCTCTCTTGAGTAAATATCCAGTTTGCCATGTAGCCAGAAGCAGAACCTGTATTGAGAGGTGTTATAGCGTGCAGACATTAGGGAATGAAACAGTTAAACTAAAAGACGGAGGAGCCATAGTTGGGTCAGAGGGCAGAACACGTGGTTTCTCTCCAGGGTGGGGGATGTTCACTATGTAGATTTTTAATGTATTATTATCTTTTTTTGGTTTTATAGTGACTCTGCCTAAAGTCTGGATTTTGAGCAACTGCGTGTAGTAATTGTATTCTCTGTAAAAGGTTTATAAACTCCGAAGGCTTCTGTGCGGAGGGGAGCAGAGAAGGTCAGAGAACAATGAGAAACTGGAGAGCAGAAGAAGTTTTGCATCAGAACTAGGGCAGAGACATTTCCGTGTCTTCCTGGGTTTGGAAGCAGAGCATGTGGGGAGCGGGACTTGGGGTCTAACCGCAGATGCTTGTGGTGTGCTTCACTGCTGTATTTGAAAAGAATTCTCAGGGTAGAAATATCTTGCAACTACATATAAATAATTGTGGGATTTTTATTGCTTTACATCACTCATGCTTCTGCCTCTTTCCTTTGGTGTGAAGCACTGAGCCTGGAGGACTGAGAGAACTGTTTGATAGTGGTATTCATGCACCAGGCATTTTGCATACATTATCTCATGGCTTATGTTATTTAATGAATATTAATTGAGAGCTACTGTGTACCTGGAACTATGCTACATCAGAAAGACTCTTGATGTGAAGTCCATATTCCATGCATTTGTGGATCTGATAGGGAAATAAACATTAATTAAATCAAGATGTGCATACCAAGATTCTGTTACTAATTCCAGTGTGTGTGTGGGGTGGGGAGGGGGTGCTCCCACACCACCAAGTCATTTTCCAATGCTAGTCCTGTAATTCAGCTAGTTTCTGACACTATCTACCCAGAGATAGTATTAGGTCTCCCAGGTTAAGGGCTCCATCCCACAGGACCGCCCTCCACTTCAGATGCCAGTACAAGTCCAGGTTTTTATCTGTGCTTCTGACCAAACAGCCATCCATTAGAGGTTCCCGCGAGTCCCTCCTGGGGTTCGATGAATTTGCTAGAGTGGCTCACAGAACTCAGAGAAGCACTTTACTTACTAGATTATGGGTTTATTATAAAAGAATATAACCCAGGCATGGCCATATGAGAGTGCTGCAAAGGGCAAAGTATGGGGAAAGGACGCGGAGCTACCATGTTCTCTCCAAGTGCTTGACTCTCCCCAAATCTCCCCACGTTCATCAACACAGAAGCTCTCTGAATTCTTTCCCTGTCGGTTTTTCTGGAGGCTTTTTTACACAGGCATAATGGGTTAAAACACTGGCCATTGGGGATTGAATTCAATCATCTCCATCAGGAGAGAGGAAGGGTTTTCTTCCAGAGAGGTAAGATTGATGGTCTGAATGCCTTGTCACCCTTGGTGTCAGCGATTTGAGCCACCTGTCTTGCCCAGTCCTTGGCCTTTCTTCCTGTCACTCACCGACGCATTAAACATGAGCTCACTTATGATGGCAGCACTGAATTGGTGGTGTTTGCATCCTCTGCGGTAGAAAATGGATTACTATGTTTTTTGATTGCTATGATCTCCATTGACTTTCAGACTTCTTAACATCTGAAAGAATATCTTGAGGTTAAAGATTTAGAATAGAGTAGAATGCAACATCAATTTGCATACTATTCTTCATTGAAACTGCATCACAAAATGCTTCAGCTGGAAGCAGAGACCCAAGGGAGAATGCATTGCAGAAGGCAACTTGATTGAGGCACCTATAAAGGGTGGAAGTGGAAGAAAGCCATTGAGGGACCTGAACCAAGGAGAGATGTGTTTGATGAGACTTTGTTTCTTTGGGAAAATGAACTAGTGACAGCCAGAGGCTCCTATGTGAGAGTAGAGGGAGAGAGGGAAGTTCTGGTGGCTGAGTGGAGGTCAGGGGGACTGAGAGAAGAGGGAAGGGAATGGCACCCTCATGCTCAGATAAAGGGCATCCTGGCTGGGGGCTTAGGTCTTCCCAACGACTGTGCTGCAGAGACTCAGATATGCATTGCAAGCTCTTGGGTGGGCTAAGGCAACCTTGAATATGAACCTCAAAAGGAAGAATTAGATACAGAGTGATACCTGGGTTAGATTTTGGGGGAATAGGGATGGAAATAATTTTCACTTCTTGAGACCAACTTTGTGCCAGGCAATGAACTAAGCTTTTACTTACATTATCTCCTTTAATCCTCAGAACAAAAGTACAAGGTGAAGTTTAGTCTCCCTCTACAGGTGAGAAGATGGAAGGTCTAAAAGATTCACTCGTGCAACAAACGATAATTATAATAAAAGCTAGTATTTATGGGACACATGCTACCTGCCAGACACTGTTTTAAGTGCTTACCTGGATTATTTCACTTCAGTCTTCTTAACAACTGCATGCATTATTTACCATTTGTGTAGCCTCTTTATAGATGAGGAAGCTAGGGAGAAGCTGTTTAAGTAACTTGCTTTAGGCCACACGATCAATGTCAGAACCAGGGCTCAAATCTAGTGAGTCTGACTCTACTTCTGAGACCTTCACTTGGACATAACCTGAGTGTCAGCCGTGTTCTGAGGACTACACTGGGCACTGGGGACAGAGCATACACAGGGCAGACATGAGCTCAGCCTTCCCAGAACATACTTCTTAGTACTAGAGAGATTCAGTGAGTTGTCTAGGGTCACACAGCTATTGAGGTTTGGGAGTTGGGACTGAAGTTTTAAGAAAAAGCCACCTTCTTACAAGCACCTACTTCCCTCCCCACAAATATTCTGTATATCTCCGATCAGGATTTTAAGTCCTTAGAGCATCCTGTAGCCTTTCTTACTTTCCTAGTCTATGCAGTGCCATTTTATCCTGCTCATTCACTCTCCTCTTCTTTTCTTTCTGACTGTCCCATTTTCCCAACCCAATGCAGCCAATCTGAAGTCCCAAGAGAGCTTACAGAGCTTCCCAGAGGGAGGAGAAGGACACTATCTTTGCAGTTTTGTTTTTTCCATAGCCTGAGCTACAGTAAGTCCTTGCTTAATATTGTCCAAAACCAGGTTTTGTGGTTTTAAGAGAAACAAAATATAACAAAGCAAATTTTACCGTGGTCTAATTCACACAAGCAAGACTTCAGTTCCTATCAACCTCATCAATGTTAAAATGAAACAATGTCGGACAAAACGACATTGTTCTAGGACCTGCTGCTCTTTGGAGCACACCAGCTTCTTTCACTGGGTCTAGCCCTGCAGTGACGTCTTTAGGTGTGAGGTCTCAGTCTGAATGAAGTAGCCCACTGTGCTCAACATTAACCTCCAAGGACTCTCACTGTCTCACTCGATCACTCATCCATTACTTGGAATGTATTAAGTTCTTATTATATAAAAACCAGAAACTGAAATATAGTGATGAGGGAGATTTTGGTGATGCCCTGAAGGAGCTCACATCTAGTGATGCAAACAGCCTTGATTAATGTGATATAAGAGAGAGAAAGAGAAGCAAAGAGTTATGGGAAGGTAACAATAGCTGTTTCTACTGAGAGGTTGTGTCAGTCTTGGAGGTACACAGCTCATGCCTCCCTTGAAGAGGGACCCTGGGGAAAGGAATGTTGTTAGCTGATAGCCTCCAGGTGCGAGGTGTACCTTGGGGACTCGCTGTGTCATTCATGCTAAGGCCATGCCCTTCCCAACTTGCTCCTAGCTGATGACTGAGGAGAGTGGGGGAGCTAGAGGTGGGATATTTCTGCCCAATACAAGACTCTTCTGGGGGCACTGTTTGCTTCAGAGCATCCCACCTGTCAGGTGCAGTCTGACACTCCTGATACCCAGTCTTCCTTCTTTCCCCACCTCCTTCCGTGGGTGTCGGCCCTGACCTGCATTGTGGTCTGAAGGCTGCCCTGCTTATTTCTGTATCCTCTCCTCTTTTTCTATCACAGTCACAGGGGTTTCCTCCAATAAGTCTCTTGTACTTCTCTGTCTTAGTGTCTGCTTCTTAGAGGACCTCAACTGACCCAGGGCGCAACAGTCAGAATAGACTAGATCACGCTGTAGTAACAGATTAATCTCAGAATCTCAATAAGTTAACACAGAAAGGTCAATTTCTCCCATGCTCCACACCCAATGCAGGTGGGTGGGGTGGCTGTGCTCCTCATGGGAACCCAAGCTGAAGGGCTCAAACTCATACCTGACTTCAGTGCTTACCATGAGGAGATCTGGAGGAAGAGAGAATTTTCATAATTAGGTCTAGATGTGACTTAAATGACCTCTGCCCATGTCACATTGTCCACTGCTCAGTGACATGGCCCCACCTAACCACAGCCTGTGAAGTGTCACTTTGTGCACAAGCCCGGGACCAGGAAGTATTGCAGGGAGTAAGCATTCTCTGTGCTGTGAGGGGTCACAATGTGCTGAGCCTTATCTAGTTGCTAAAGGCTAAATTGCACCTACTTTAAGGGTGAGGCTCCTGAGGCTGAGGGAGGCCAAATATCTTCCCAAGGTCTCATAATTAGCAGGAGGTACAGTCAGAGTGTGGAGTCACATGTCTGACTACAAATCATGTTTGACCACTCTCCTATGGGTACAAAATAAATGCTTGAATGCCAGGTGGTTGTGGGTAGCTGCAGGCCTCTAAATTCTGACCAGACACACGCCAATACCTCCAGAGTATGTTGAAGTTTCTGGGAAATGTATGAAACACAGGAAACTGGACAGAGGTTTATGCCAAGTCCATTATCCCAAGTGTCCTCTTTACTCCTGCACTTTCATTTCTGAGCAGGAAAGATAGTATTTGAGTGGCACTTCCCCCCACATCTCTGACTGTTCTGGGGGCAAGAGGATAATATTTGTTTGGCTTCCATTTCTTTTGGTACAGCAGACCCAGGGGCAAAAAGAACAAAGAAAAATGAGTTGAAAAAGTTTGGAGGATTTTTTTTTTTTTTTGCCTCTTGATTGTAGTTAATAGTTTGAAGAGTGCTACAAAATAATGTGGCTGTTGAAAGAAATGCTTTTTGCCCAGTTTCTTTCTGGCCCAGGTTTTGAGAAAAGAAAACTATAAATAGCTGACGATAAAAGAAAATTGCCGCTGTGATCTGCGGAGAAAGAAAGGGAAACACAAAAGGAGAGCCCTGAGAGGTTTTCAAATAAAAATTATGGTTCCCCTCCCAGGGCCTCAGATTGCTACTTCTTGGAAGATGGAAAGGGTACGGATGTGACAGATGCTTCCCCTCTCTTGTTTGTTTTCAGAGATGTTTGGACTTCGTTGCTTTTGTTCTTTAGAACTCAGAGCTCTTCACATCTATTAAACATTTTAAATGAACTGAATTTTCTCGAGAAATGGGTAACCTACAAATGGAGGTTTGTTATTTGTAAAGCAGCCATCCAGTTCTTTGAGTCCTGTCTGTGTTCCCATTTCTCTTTTGTCCTCACGTGTCCTCTGGCACAGATGTGCTGGCGTGGGGGTGAGGTAGCAACTCGGGTGCAGAGAAACACTGGCACCGGTGCGACTGTGAAACGGGCAACACCCTTTTGTTTACTTTTCCCCAATAAAACACTTTCAATTTCCTGCCAAAATGTTTGTTTGCCATTGATTAAACGTCACATTTTTATGACCTAGAATTAACTATAATGCTAATGAAAGTGGAAGGTGAAAAAAGGCGAGTTGTATTTCCCTGCAGCCAAAGGGCTTCTCCAAACTGAAATCATCTCCTCGTTCGACAAGCCGTTCCTATCCACTGGAAGTAATTGGCCACAGCTCAGACCTGCAGCTCCTGTTTTGAATAACACACCAGCTTCACTTGCTGCATGTTTTTCATGTGATATGAAGGTTGGTTTGCAGAGCTTGTCTTAAAATAGAAAGTCTGGGAAATGGTGATCTCTCCAGATTCAATGAAGACAAATGGCTTCGTGTTGTCACAGACCCATTGCTGTGTGTGCACACTCACACTTTTCTTCCCGGTTGCATCTTTGTTTTGTGCTGAGGATCCTCCTTGCTTCTGCAGACAACGCATGGTGGCTGGTCTTAGACTTGAAAGAAGTAATGGGTTTCTGTGGAATTGTCTCATGGTGGCAGGTGGGAGGTCTGTCAGAGTCACCAAAGGAGAAGACACATGTCTCTGGGATCAAAGTCATCCAGACAGCTTGACATGAAGAAAGAAAGAAGTGACAAAAGAAATAAATGTGAAAATGAGAGAGAATAAAGTCAGAGAGGAAATTTTCCCAGGGGCATTTTAGACATAGAACTTACGATATTATGATTTTCCGTATTTAAAAAAAAATGAAATATATTGCTTTCCAGTGACTCAGAATGTCATTAATACCAGCTGTGGCTTCCTACTTAGAGAGAATGACACTCATGACCAATGATATAGGTAAAGAGTTGGGATGGAACCAGATGTTTGTTCAGCTTCGTAAGGCTGGATGTTTGTAGCAATTTCAGGCTGAGTCAAACTGAGCTGTCCACAGAATTTAGTTTAGCTGTCACCTCTGGGTCCAATTAGAAAGCACACTGGATTAGATGCCCCACAGACAGGGATGTAACCTTCATTCTGTTCCTAGTTGTGTAATTTGTTGTGTAACTTCATTTATCTGTGCCTCAGTGTCTTTATCTATAAGATCAAAGATCTGGGCTAGATGACCTGGAATTCTCTAAGGTTCTGGATAACTCTGTGCAGTATGATAAGACCATGATTAGACCTCCTATTATCTATTTTGGCCAAGAAGCCAATTAACCAACACAAATAGATCCTGTGCTTTTCCTGTGCTAAACTTTTTTGAAGAGATAGGAAAGCTATAAGAAGATAAAAATCTGGTTCTTGTTTTCTGTCAGCCCCATGTGAGACAGAATTGTGACTTTTTCAAATCACCATGTCCCCAGAGTCTACCACAGTTCCCGACATGTGGAAATCCCTCCAGAGGTGTCATTTGGCTGTGAGGCGATATTTGTATCTAGTTAGAGAGACAAGGCTTTAAGTGAGAAAAGACACCCAACATGCAAGCTATTTAAAAATGGTACCAAGTGAGTAAGCATGATGTAACTCCTATAGAACTTCTGAGAATATAGCTTTCTTTGGGTGGAAATGGTATGAGATTTTCCAGAGAAGGATAGTTAAGTGGCTAAAATCCAGGGATTAAATTAATTTTGGATCCTGTGGGTAGAAGTCAGTTTCAAAGCTGAGACAAAAGGACAGCACAGATCTTGTTTGACTGGGATCTTTTTTACAACAGGTGTGACCATTAAGGGCTCTGCAGATTTACACTGTATACAGAGCAGGTCAGCGTGAGACTTAGAAGGTGGAGGTCTGAGGACTGTGGGGCACAGCAGCAAGCCTCTTCCATGTTGGGGCATGGACAGATTTTTTTCTCAGAGCAAATTATGTGAGAGTGAAGCACACACTTAGCTCCAGCAGTTCATCCATTACACATACGTGGGCTTTGGGACATCTTCCCATGTTTCCTCCTCTCTCACCATCCTCCTTTTCTCTGTGCTTGGATATCACCGTGGTGGTAGGTGCTTTGCTAGGTTCTGGGAAGACAGAAATCAGCAGAGGTGATATCTCTTCTCGAGGAGATAGGTCAGTGGAAGAGGAAGGCTTGCAATCAGAACAGTTATAACACCTTGACCGCCACAAGAGGTGTGAATAAATAACTGCTCTGAAAGTTTAAGCTCCCAGGGATTAAGGGTCTCAGCAAATTGGAAAAGACTTCTAGGTACCAAACTTCTGCTAATTGTGGTGGGAATGCAGAAACGCAGGTTCCACAGGAGCCCAATTTGGTGGTGCCTCTCACCTAAAATCCGAAGTCCATGCTTTGAGATTCTTCCTTCAGGGACTTGGAAGGCAAGTGAACCTGCATGTTATTTGCCTGGAAAAAAGTGACCATGAATTTCTGTATTAGTTTCCTCTTGCTTTGTAACAAATTACCATATACTTAGTGGCTTAAAAACAGCACATTTATTATCATACTTCTGGAGGTCAGAAGTCTCCAACTTCAGGTACCAGGAGGGCTGAGCTCCTTCTGCAGGCTCTAGAAGAAAATGTTTCCTTGCTTATTCTAGTTTCTAGAGGCTGCTTGCTTTCTTAAATGATTCATGGCTCCTTTCCTTGTTTCAAAGTCATGAGCATAGCATCTTCCAATCTCTGTCTTTGTTTCTGACTCCCTGCCTTCCTCGAGGACCCTTGTGATGATACAGAGCCCAACCTGATACTAAAGGATATTCTCCTCATTTTAAGATTTTTAAAAATTTTTAATTGTTGTTCAAGTACAGTTTTCTGTCTTTACTCCCATCCCAGCCGCCCCCTAACATTTTAAGATTCTTAATTTAATCATATTGCATCACATAGATTCCCTTTTGCCACATTTGATAATGTATTCACGGGTCCTGGGGATTAGGGCATGGACATCTTTGGATATTTTTAGAAGGCTATTATTTTACAAGAGTACTGCAGTATTCTCCCAAGAGTTGATCCTTCGACTTTCTGTCTCCTCTGTGAGATCACTGCACTGTCTGGTCCCTATCCCTCCATGGGGAATGTAGAATGGAAGCAGTGTAGCTCACCAGGGTCTGGATTAAAACATGAACTGTAACAATGGACAAGTTGCTTAACCTGTCAAAATCCCAGTTCCCTCATCTGTAAGGTAGAGATAATAATGATGCCTATTCATAGAGCTGTGGTGAGGTCAAATGAGATATTATATATAAAACTTTTACTGTAGGAGAGTCTTGCACATGGAAGAAACTCAACGAATTTTGGCTATTAGCTGCTTTTCTGATTATTATTAGGATGGTGGGGAGGGGTATTGGCAGAGAAGAGGAAGGTCCCCCAAAACCTGAACTGTACGGAGAACTCAGCTGTGACTTGGTTTTGGGTTGGGAGGTTCTTGGTTTTCATCAAAACCTGGCTGATTCCTTCTCCTGTCATTCCAGTTCTAGGGAATCATTGTGTTCGGACCAACATCACCCCATCAGCATACCCAAGTCTAGCTTTGGGGACCTAGGAAAGGGTGGGTCACATTCAGGCTTTCAGTCTTGTGGGATTATGGATTCTTGAAGGTCTTTGGAAGCACCTGGGTCTATAATTTCCTAAATCCATCTTCTGATTTTAGCCTGGCATTATGAGGAATTTTATTTCACTTAGTTTATTTATTCTGATCTGTGCCTATCTGATAGCTCAACAGCCCTCTTTTTATAAAATTTGCATAGATTTATAAAAAACATAAAATCTCTGAATGGTGAAAGTTTAAGAAGAGTCACAGAGGGAGACAAACATAGTCTGGAAATGAGTGAAATACACAGGGTCTGGCACAAACAACGCCCCCTTTTTATTACAAAAGCATAGGCATATAATTCTGGAACATAGCAATATCACACTCAAGCACATCACATGACATTTTAGGTGAAATGTTCAAATTAACACTGTAAATTATGACACCCACATTATTACCCTACTAACCACACTCAAACTGGTGTTACTTCTGCCGGGCCCTCCATTTGGGCAATATGTTTGCAGGGTAGCTAGGTGTATTTTTGCTTAACATGCAGTCCCGGTGGTCAGCTGCTCTAAACTGTTTTTTCTTTCCAGTTTTTTCATTTCTCCATTTGAACACACATTTTCTCTATTTTAATATTCTCAAAAGAGCTCCAAAGCTCTGGCAAGTAGGGAGGGGTGGGGTATTTAGCATGTGGGACTGGAGTGGTGGTAGGCATCTATTTGTAAGGGATCTTGTAGGTCCTGGGTTTTTAAGTAAAGGGCCTGCCTGTATTGTAATTTTCTTCCTGTTTATTTTCATCGACTTTAACAGGAGACATTTTAAATTCTGCCCAGTTATTAAATATCCAGTATCTCAGGATCACATGAGCAGATACAGCCTCAAAAATTTTATTAATGTTTTTTTTTCAGAGCTATCTTTCTGCAAATGAAATGTAACAGTAATCTTCTGGCACCAGGTTTGATAAGCCCAATAAAGACGTGGAATTTGCAACAGTAGCTGTAGCAAACGATTAGGTGACACACAGGTCTTTAAAACTCCAAAGAATCTCTCAGGAGAGTGGGATATGGCACATTTATTGATGTTGCAAGGTGCTAGTTGGAAAGGCCTAAGAGATCCAAATCCTATTCATCACAGAAGAGACCTTGCCAGCTCCCGACAGGTGTGGCTTGTTTTGGAGTTGTAAGAATTGTTCCTGAGGGATAGCACCACAGTTTGGGCAGGAACTTCAGTTTCTGCACAGTTCAATCTATAGCATAGAATTCTGATGCCCCTTTTTGCATGGATATCCGAGAGAGCCTTAAAAATGTTAACTGGTGGGCCTCTCAGGAATCTGAGATGATAATAAAATTTGTCATTGATTGAATACCTATGGCCAGATGCGTTTAAGCATTTTCTCTGGTCCTCATCACAATCCTACAAGAGAGATATTAGGACTTTTGTTTTATAGCTAAGGAAAGCTGCACTCGTGACAGAGAAGTAACTTGTCCAAAGTTTCATAGCTACTGAGCTACAGAACTGGAATTTTGGGAAAATTCAACTGCAGAATTTGTGGTTGGGGACTCAGTAGTGTTCTCTGGATTTGGAAGATAAAGGAGAGATAAAATTTGAGAAGAGTTAATTTGAAAAACGATCTAGTTAAAAATAAGTAAAGAAAAATAAAAACAAAATCCACTTCATTACATTAAAATTATTCGCTATGTTATATAGTAGAGTATTTTTAAAAATGTAGTTTATAATCCATAGTGGGTCATGGCATTTACTTATTATACTTCAAACACTATAATTTTAATAAAATAGAATAGAACAAAAGGGAAGAGAAAATGCCAGAGGGCCACACATGGAGTAAGGATGAGTGGTCTCTGAAAATGTAAGTCTATGTATGTGTATGTGAGGGCAAGAGGGAAAATGAATTATTATGCTGTGGTTTGTGGTAAAAAGGATATAAAAAACACTGATGGGAGATTTTAAGTAACACTGACTCTGACCTCTTCAGTTTTAGAAATACATACCCTAGTCCTTCCTTCTTGAAGTTGCCATTGCTAATGAAACAACTGTCTCTGTGTGTGATGTGGTATAGTAGCTGGAAGCATAGTCTACTTTCACAAGAAGCCTAAGGGTCAGAGAGTTTCTTTGGAGGGAATAAACAGTCATGAGCATTGACCATTTGGTACCAAAAACATTAAGAAAGATAGAAAGATGATGACTCCTAGAATGATTCATCAAACCCTTTCATCTTGATTGCTTTCATCTTGGTTATTTCATTTAATTTTGTTCCTGTTATAATTGTGTGAGTTTCTGAAAGACCTCAAATAGTTTATTTGAAAAAGGAATAAAATGAATGAATAATCAAATACACATATATCAAGTTATCTGTCAGTCCACAAATGTTTATTGAGCACCTATTTTGTGCCAGCCACTATGCTACTTGCTAGAAATGGAAACAAAATGAATGTACCCTATGTTCATTGTTCCTGATGAGTTTCCATGGTTATAGGAGAGGTAGACAATACAAAAAGTGGTACACACACTCTGACGGATGTAAATCCTGAAAGGCAATTCTATGGACTGAATGTTTGTGTCTCCCCAAATTCATATATTGATGACTAATCCCCAAATAATAGTACTTGAAGATGGCAACTTTGGGGGGTGATTAGGTCATTCTTGAATGGAATTAATGCCCTTATTAAAAAGACACCAGAGAGCTCTCTTTCTGCCATGGGAGGATACAAGAAGAAAATGGTCATCTATGAACAAAAAAGCAGACTCTGACTTGACACTACATCTACCAGTGCCTTGATCTTGGACTTGCCGGCCAACTAAACTGTGAAGTATATATATTTGTTGTTTAAGCCACCCAGACAATGGTGTTTTTGTTAAGCAATTTGAACAGAATGAAACTGACAACTAACCCAGCATCTGGGTGTGTGTGTAGGGTGGAGAGAGGGGCAAAGGGTTTGCTTCCAGAGGTTTCTGGGAGGAAGTGATGCCTGAGAATCATGCATGCATCCATTGAATTGTCTGGAGGGCTTGCTAAAGCACAGGTTGCTGGGCCCTATCTCCAGTTTCTGGTTCTGCAGATCTGAGATAGGGCCTCTCAGATAGGGTGTCTTGTTAGAAATTTTGCATTTCTAACAAGTTCCCTGGCGATGATGTGCTTTTTGGTCCAGGGACCATATTTTGAGGACCACTTTCAAAGTGTTTTTAGCTACAGACACCTCCCCACCTGTTTTGTGTGAAATATTATATGGCATGTTGATGTATAAGGACGATAGAAGGAGAGATGACTACTAGGTACACTCACTTTCTCCCAGCCCATGTTCTTCCACAGCAGCTGCTTCTGAAACATCTCTATGGAAATTGTAAATCTAGAGGAAAATCCGATTCTACAATTCTATAGTTTTCTCTGTGGGCTCACCTTTCTCTGTCTCCCTCTTTCTCTCTCTGAGTTAAATCAAGTTGTTTGATTAAAAATAGGCTTATTTTAAAGTCAATTGACTTTAAAAAGCCTTGTAGATCAGTGGGCAAAAAGTTTTGACATAGAATATGTGGACTTGTGTTTTGATTTTTGCTATTTTTCTTGAAAAATAAAAATATTTGTGGTGATTAGGTCTATTCTTGAACATCTTTCTATGAAACTTTGCTTTTTGATGCTTTATTCAGTCAAGTTGTGGAATTTTTATGTGGAATCTACAAGTATTAGCCTTCCATTGCAAGTCATTCTAAAGCCTGCTCTAACTCTATGTTAATAAATATCAGAGTGGGGAAAATGCTTTGGGGCAATAACACAGCACCATTTGGAAACTCTTTGAGGGACACATGAATTAGCTCACAGTAAGATATTATCTATTTAATGCCAAGTGTCCTAATTAAAATAGAAAAAAAATGGCCCTGGCTGGCATAGCTCAGTGAATTGAGCGCGGACTGCAAACCAAAGCATCGCAGGTTCTGTTCCCAGTCAGGGCACATGCCTGGGTTGCAGGCCAAGGCCCCCAGCAACCACACATTGATGTATCTCTCTCTCTCTCTCTTTGTCCTTCCCTTCCCTCTCTAAAGATAAAGAAATAAAATCTTAAAAAGAATAAAATAGAAAAAAATGATCAATTATCCAGATAATCAGAATGTTAGGAAAGGTTTAAAATTGAGGTATTTGCTGTCCATCCAGATTTTTTGCATCATGGAGTAAATGTAGTTCATTTGTTGAAGTGGCAAACCGCTTGTGATATAACTGTTTGAGTCCATATTACTGATCTATGACTAATATTACCACATAACATTTTGTTGTCTTCATTCTCATTGTTGGTTGAAATGAAGATTCTGCAGCAGGGGGAAAAAGACAAGTGTCTTTCTATTTTGGAAAAGAAAAACTTTTGAAAGCTTGCTTTGGAATTATTTTAAGTTTTGATTTACTCTTAGGTTATTTATGTTGTCTGGGGGAGACATTATCATATTTATCAAAATTGAAAGACTGGCAAAAGCCCAAAGTTCTAACCAAGTTTTAATCAATACTCAGAAGCTTGGATGCTTAACTGAAACTAGTCTAAACTTTATGTCTGGTTTGAGACATTGCATGCCTCATCTATTAAGGTATTTTTGCCTAAAATAAAAAAATTCAAAGGCAAATATAAATTAAAAAGTGATTATTGAACAAAATAAAATCAACATTTCTTGAAGTATCTAGGTCCAAACCACTTCCACAGTTTTGGGAAACATTTTATTTAATTTACTATGCCTATCTCTGATGCTGATATTGTTTCATTTGGATTTATATCTGAGGTTTGATAATTTTTATAACATTACCAGATCATCATTTATACGAGGTACCAAACTGGTAAGACTCATTGCTAATTTACATCTGTTTTTCATTTTTCCAATACCAACTGGTAACCACCAATGGTGGTTAATGCTTTTTAATGTTTATAGTAGCCACCGCTCAACTTGATTTCTCCAGAAAAGAGGACACTTTTGCCAAGGAGACATCTGGGAGAAATCCGTCAGTGGTCACTGAGTCAAACAAGTGTTCACATGCTCTCTTGGGGTTGACAGAGATGTGTGAAAACCCAACACATCTGGAAGACAATCCTTACAGTTAGTTGACATCTGGGAATGTAACCACCTGGGGTTGACAAAACTGGTGATTAAATATGATGGAAGTTCACCATCTACAGACAAGTGCAGAGTAGCTGCCTGTGAGTTATGAGGATGTACATGCATCTCGCATGCCATAATGAACCATTAACACCCAGTTTGTGTGTGTTGGAAAGGCTTCAGAACACTGAGGTATGTATGGAGACGTTTTCAAAAGTTTTTCCAATTTGTTTTTCTTTCACAGCAATGTATAAAACCACACTATAAATTCAGACAAATCAAAACAAGAAGTTCAGCCTCTCTAAGTTTCCTCATTCCTTGTCCTTCATGTTTAAACTTGCTCTTTTCACTTTCTGGCATCATCCTCATTTTTAAGCCTGTGTGTGTGTGTGTGTGTGTGTGTGTGTACACTTCCTCAGGTGCATTTTATCACTTTTAGGGCAATTTCAGATGCTCTCTAACAGTAGCCAGTATCTACATTTCACTGTTTAAAACATAGAAAATAATTTGCTTTGCTTAGGTAGATAACCATTTAATGTGACTCTCTAGAAGAACCCGGGCAAGACCAATAAAAAGGATTTATAGCCTCACTCTCTTCTGTGAGTTTTATTCTCTTGGTCTTTTTCTCCCATTTTTTTGGGGGGGGTCTAAATTTCTCCCCAGGATTTTTGTAGCTCGAGAGACCAAACACCAAACCATATAAGAGACGTGTTGTTTTGATGTTCATCTTTCTCATCTCTCCCTCCCTACAACAAGACACTGGAAGTTTGTGGCTCAATGGGAAAGAAGTCGGACTTTCTCATTGAAGCAGAACTTGCTGGAGTGCTACAGAAGAGGTGGTTTGGGTGTCTGTCCTTGATGAATGACGATAGGTTCCAGAAGGTACACTCACCACTTCTTGTTCAATAGCATCTTCACAAAATGCCGCGAATGTGTCAGGATGCAGACAGTGTAGTCACGAAACTCCTTAACTGTGTTCTCTACAGGCCAATTCCAGAGTGGGCATTGGTGGAGAGTTTCAAAGAAGCAAATTTTCAGTTTCACTGAAATAATGGAATTACTGTTTCTACTGATTATGCCTTTAAAAAAATTATCTATTTACTTCTGAGAGAGAAGAGAAGGGAGGGAGAAAGAGAAGGAGAGAAACATCAATGTGTGAGAGATACATCAACCAATTGACCCCAACAGAGGACTTGGTCCACAACCCAGGCATATGCCCTGACTGGGAATTGAACCTGCTACCTTTTGGTTCACAGGATGGTGCTCAATCCACTGAGCCACATCAGCCAGGTGATTTGCCTTTAAAATCAGGACCTTCCACCAGCAAGTAGTAAAAGAGAACCACACTGGGAATGACAAATTCCATAAACCTCCCAGAAGTTAGAATGAGCACCACAAACTTGGTAGTGTTTACGTTAGGAGCCAACAGACTCTTGTAAAGGCCAGCAAAATAAACATTTTCAGCTTGTGGCCTGTGTCTTCTGCTGCAACTCTGTCATTGTAAAGCAAAAGAAGCCACAGAAAATGCTAAACTGAGGAGTCTGGCTAAGTTCTGACAAAGCATTATTTACAAAACAGGTGCACCTCGAGGTTGTCTGACCCCAGATTGAAGCACTGATACCAAGAATTTAAAGAGAATGTAGAGAAAAAAATCTTTGAATTACTGTAAGATGTTGAGTTAAAACTCCATGACAAATGATTAACATTTTGATCACTAGAACCTGTTGTTGTTGAGGTATGTCATTTGAAATGAAAGAAAGGCACCAAATTACAAATATGATGAGTGTAGTGAACCTAGCTCTCTAATCTTCTGTTCCTTCTTTGTCTTCTTTTTCCTTCTCATTCCAGTGTTCTCCTTTACTGTTTTCCATAACTTCTGAGATGGGTGTACATGCCACATTCACACATTTGTTCCATGAGAATGCTTGGGCTATTTGGGTAGACGGCAATACGTCCTGGCTTGATTTTCACTTACAATGGGAGTAGGGGAACACTCTGGCTTCAAGAACATTACAGCCTCAGTGATAACATTGTCTAATTGTTGGGTTATATGTGTAGTAAGTCTATCATAATAGATTAGCGCCTATTGAGATAAAACCATCATGGGGTAACTCTCTGCCTGCCAAGTGCACGCTTCTGCCTAACCATTTGATCAATGCTACAGAATTTCTAGGCGTTTATACTCAGCAAACTGACTAGAAAAACGGCAGCCTCACATTTAGCACTTTTGCCCTGTCTCCTCCTTGCTTTAAGCCACATCTGCTCCTTTCACGGTTTGAAACATTTTTTAAATTCTTGTTAGCTCATTTGAGCCTGTTGGATCCCATCCGGCCTCCCAACCTTACACATTAAATCAAGTTCAGATCAGGCTCTCTGTTAAGCAGAAAGGAAGAAGGAGGCACAGAGGAGCATAGGAACATTGTACTGAATCCTGGAAGACTTGGAAAATAGCTGCTGCAAATTGGTCACTTGAACCTTGAACCCAGCAAACTTGCTTAGTACTCAGTCATATTGCAGAAAGGGCAGTATTGAATTGCACTTGGTTTAGGTCATATCCTAACAGTCCTTATATGTACGATCTCAAGTAAGTCACAGACTATTTTGGGTCCTTAAATTTTTACAAAATGATTCTCAGATGATGTTATCTGAAAAACTTTTGGACTCTAACTCCATAGCAGTGTATTTAATTCACTGAGGTTCGGTGTTCTAGTGATCTGTTGTGTAACAAACTACTCCTAAATTTTGTGGTTTAAAACAACAGTGGCATATCTTTTACTTACAAATCTGCAACTTGGGCAGGGATCCATGAGGACAGTTATCTCTACTCCACTCAATGTCAGCGAAGGCAACTCGAAGCCTAGGGGCTGGGATCTTTTGAAGCCCTATTTACTTGTGTACTTGACAACTGATGCTTTCTTGTACCTGGAAACTTAGCTGAGACTCCTGGTTAGCACATGTGTATATAGCATATTCATGTGTCCTGAACCTCCTTACATCATTGTAGTTTGGTTCCAAGGACACACATCTAGATAGAGCCAGGAGGAAGCTCTATTGCTTTAATGAGTTAATCTGGAAAGTCGGGCACAGCCCCTCCCACCATGTTCTTTATGTCAGGGGAGTCACAAAGATCCACCTAGTTTAAGGGGAAAGGAAAAAATGATGGGGGTGTGGCAAGGTGCTAGAAAAGCAAACAGGACTAGAAATATTGTTGTGTCCAGTTTAGGGAAATATAATGGTCCACGTTCAGGTTGTAACAAGTGCTCATATTTGGGTAGAACTACTACAGAATAAAAGTGCTGATGTCATTGCTTGAGAACAGCTTCCTCATCAATAATTAAAAAAGAAAAAATTAGTGTCTCTATATGCCAAAGTCTCTGCTTAATGTCTACCAGTACCTTTTCTCATTTAATCTTAATTTTTAAAAAGATTTTATTTATTTATTTTTAGAGAGATGGGAAGAGAGGAAGAAAAATAGGGAGAGAAACATTGATGTGTGAGAGAGACATCTATTGATTGCCTCTAGCACACAGGGACCTGGCCCACAACCCAGGCATGTGCCCTGACTAGGAATTGAACCTGTGACCTTTTGGTTCAACGGCCGGTGCTCAATCCACTGAGCCACACCAGCCAGGGCTCATTTAATCTTAATTTTTACAGGCAAGAAAACTATGGCAGGAGTTCAAGTAACTTGCATAAGCTCTCATCACAGGCAAGTGTGCAACAGAAAGTGGACTTCAGAGTCAAGCCTGTCACATTCCAAAGCCCAGGCCTCTTCTGCCCTATCCTGCCTCACACCTGAAACTCTTGTTCTCCTATTTCAGTTTTATTTATTTATTTGTTTGTTTATTGTTGAAAGATTCAGATGGGATTTTAGGTGGGACTTGAAAGGGAGGAGATGCACTAAATATTTTAACACTTGAAATGACTTCATACCTATAATTAGTCTTTGCTCAATAGTTGACTGTTGCAATTCATTTTATTTCTCCGTTGCTCTGGAGAAGCCAAAGCAGGATGACAGCTTGGCCATTAGCAGTTGATACCTAAGGATCAGGGAGAATGCTGAAGTATGTCTCTGACCCATAGCAACGGTGTGTAAGACAATAAAATTATATGTGAAAGAGTTCACCTAGGGTTGATGATGAGTAAGTGTATAAAGCAGGGGGTCAAACTCATTTTCACCAGGGGCCACATCAGCCTCACAGTTGCCTTCAAAGGGCTAAATGTAATTTTAGGACTGTATACATGTAATGACTCCTTAACAGTTAAGTGAGAGCTCAGCACTGCTGCTAGGTAGAAACAAGGTGCCAAGCCAGATAAAACAATGTGGAAGGCCGGATTCAGTCTGTGGGACTTGTGTTTGCCTCCTGTGGTATAAAGTGTCTTCAGAGTCAGATATGAGGACATGGGAGAGTGGACTGAGCATGGTCAGCAGTCTGGACTAAAATGTCCAGCAGTTGTTGCCTAAAGCTGGGCTTCTGTGGTGTGGGTCAGGCCCATGTAAGAGCATAGAGCAGGCAAAGGTGTCTCTGCTTGTCCCTGAATTAGGTTCTTCTACTGAATGCATGTGTAAGGCATGCACTCAAGATTTCCAGCAGTCTTAAACAGAAGCCTTTGTGAAGTCTCTCTGCCTATACAGGTCACTTCTTGGTGATTGCTTGCCTCATTCATTTAGTAAAAACAAACAATGATAACAGAAAAAGTGGTTGACTCTTGATCCAATAATCTTTTCACAGATTTGCCACTGAATTGACCCAAATAATATACTATGGTATCATACGAATATAGTCTTATGGAAAGGATCCACCCTCCTTTTTAAATACACATTAACTATAGAGAAAGCTATGGTTTTCAGAAAATTTATTATGAGTTTTCATTTTTTGTTAATAATGGGTTAGTTGTTAAAAGATCATTCTGAGTCTGGCTGACAAAAGGTTTTGCTTTGCTGTCTTCATCGACAGGCTCTCCAGTACAAATGGTCTTCCGAGGACCATTTGTAGTTCTTTGCTGTGGGATTTCCTTGTTTTCTCACGTGCTCACAATGATCGCAATTGCTTCATCACTCAACATCTGGAAACACATTTGGCTTCATTGTTGGAAGCTAAATTAGCACCTATGTTCATGAACAATGGTTTGACCTTGCACTGGAACAGCAGTGGCTGTGTCTTTGTTTGACACACCTGTCTTCCTTGACTTTAGGAAAGAAGCTGAAATGCATTTCATTTCTGGCATAGTGCCCACCTCTTAGAACAGCCTGTGTCTACTCAGTATAAACTGGACATTTGCCCTAGGACATGGAGCAAAAGATGACACTAATTGGAAGTTGGCATCCTGGAAAACATTGTCAGAGTCATCTGCAGGAAAATAATGCTTATCTTGTGCCAGCACTGAACACTGGGCTCCATGGACTTGCCTGTGTTTGGTCACACCTGTTCCAACACAGATGCCAAGAAATGGGGGGTCAGGAGGAAATTAGACACACAGAGCCTCTGGGAAGCCAGCAAAAGTCACAGGGCCCTTTGAAAGTCCTTTGGAATTGTAATAGATTGGACAAGGAGGGGATGCCCTATGAAGATGTATTTGGCCGTGGTCATGAGTTTTGGGAATCCCACAGCAAGTGTAAATCTGAACAAACTAAATAGTGAAGGAAAAGGGGGACAGAGGATCTAAGTAAGCAATAAATTACTTATTAATATTATAGATTTTTCTTTTTAAATTAGACTATGATGTACAAATAGGAAAGTAGAAATATATATATATATACTTGCTTTAGTATAAATAAATAGACTTACACACACTAGCATCTTCTGCTATTTCATGGATTAAGACAGATGGTAAGTAAAATCCTGGTCTAAGAAACATAAGTTATATGTATATATAAAACCCAGTGCTTCACAATTAGCATAAAAATGGGTGTTTATCCTAATGCTAAACACCAGTAATATAAAGTGATTACACTTTGTGGTCACAGTTCTCTTATTTTGTCTCCTTACCTTCCTCTCATAAAGGGCTCCCAAACTATACACACACACACACACACACACACACACACACACACACATAATGTTGCCACAACACATTTCATGCCAAGATCCTGTGTCAAAATCTCAGACACAGTAGTTTCTGGAATCCCCAGATCAGCTTCTAGTTCTCACACTGTCAGTTGCCGGTCTTTGTGGATGGCAGCCTGTACACATTCACCATTCTCAGGTGTTCTGCTTGCTGTAGGCCTTCTAGAACATGGATCATTTTCAACAGCTTATTGACCATCTTTGAAAAGTTTGTGGCACATTTTATTTGTGCTGCACTCACTGCATTGTCCCTGAAAGCCTTCTGAATCACTTGAATATTTCCATAGAGAAATGTTCAAGCTTAACGCAAAATATGATGCAGATTCATTGCTCTACTTGCTCAGTCATTTTGAGTGTGATGGCCACACAGTACACATGCTCGCTCAGTGGCATCTACCACCCCCACTGACTAGTATAGTGAAGTTGTCATTGCTTACACATGTGCATTCCAAACCAATCTCCTTGACTGTCAGGTTACATCAATATCACGCAAACTGTTCCTGTTATATTAACAATGATTGGACGTTTCTGGACAGACCAGTTTCATGTGCGTGTGTGTGTGTGTACACTTCTTGTGTATCTGGCTGAGATGTTGCTTCTTTCACCCTGTGGTATGCTATTTCCTTTTCCCACTACTCAGTTGGTTCAACAAAAGTTTATTAGGCACCCATTTGCTGTCAGACACTTGTGTTAAGCACTTGAGACACAATGTATTTAGACCACTTTTAGCTATTTCCCAGATTACTGCACCAATATATCAACCAGGGATCTTGCTTCTAGTCTTATCACTTCATCATGACACCATCTCCCAACGTGTTCCCTCATGTTACAGATGGAGTTATCTTTATAATATGTAAATTATGTTACTTTTGTGAATAAAATTCTTTAGTGGTTATCAATTGCATCAGGATACAGTACTGTGTCCTTGAAAGAACACCTGAGATTCTCATGAGCTAGCTGCTACTTGCCCTCCAGTGTCATCTTTGGCTACCCCACAGCATTCCTCTGATTTGATGCCGTGGTTAAACAGAACTATTTGTAATTCTCTGAAGGCAGCATATGCTTTCTTGTCTCTAGGTCTTTGTAAAAGGTGTGCTCAACCTGCCTTACTATCTGTTCCTCTTCAGGTAGTCAATGCCTAATCATCTTTCCTGTCTGAATTGAAATGCCACTTCTGTTGGGGAGCTTTGCATAACTTTTCTTCCACGCTGCTCTGGCCCCTGTTGACTTAATCAAGTAACCATCTCTTGTTAAATAAAATTATTTATTTCATCACTGATCAGTACATATACACATATTTACATCTCCCTGAAGTAGTTAAGTCTTGTGGTAAACTATAATAAATCTATGCACCCCACTTTTTTGCTTTGTTGGAATCTTGTGCATACACCATCAGTATTATAGCCATGTGCATATTCTCATATTCAGCACTTACAATGGCCAAAAATAGTTTTTCACTTATTGTTATTTAATCTTCGAAACAACTCTAGATAGTAGATAATATCACCATCACATCATTTTCAGCTGCATGTAATTAATTTTCCCAGCTGTTTTAGAAATGGCAGGACTAGGATTTAAATCCTGACTCGTAAGTTATCAGAGCCTGTTTTACTCTCTCTTATGATACCGTATATGTTTCGTCTTCTCTCACTTCTTCAACTTTAAACTTTTTTGAGGTAAGGGATAGTGCTTTAATCATATTATATCTCCAGTGCACAGCATAGTGAGTTCCATGTAACACTTTATATCCACTGGCTGGTGTGGCTCAGTATATTGAGCACTGGCGTGTGAACCAAAGGGTCACCAGTTCAACTCCCAGTCGGGGCACATGCCTAGGTTGAGGGCCAGGTCCCCAGTAGAGGGTGCATGAGAGGCAACCACACATTTATATTTCTCTCCCCCTCTTTCTCTTTCCCTTTCCCTGTCTAAAATAAATAAATAAAATCTTTAAAAAAACCATAGTTAAAGAAGAAATAGATAGGCCTTTGTACCTACCCTTAAGTTTGTCATAGAACTAAAGTACAAACATCTAAATAGATAGTTTTGATACAATGAGGTAAATGCATTTTTATACATAGGCCTGGGTTATTGTAAGAGTAAAGAGGAGGGGCACATAGCCCAGACTGCAAGGCTTGACTTACTAAGAAAATTAATGTCAGAATTGAACACACTAACTTATTAGGTACATTTGTACTAAGTTTTTAGGCGTATTTCTACTAAGTGTATGTAGGCAAAATTCAAGTACTATAATCCTCTTCATGTCAAAAAAAATTAAGGATAAACTCCAGTCATATTTTTGAAACATTTGGCATTTAGTAGATAGGTTAAACAGATGTAAATCATGTTTTTATTAAAAAAACAGTTTCATAAGCTGATATACCATTGTCAAATCATTCTTAAGAAATGGTAGCATATTAGGGTCAAGGGCTAAATTTTTTCATTTTGATTTTGGCTTTTTTCATGTGAGAAATTATTATTGGGGTCTGGTTGAATAAAAACCTTAAGTCTTCAAATAGCATGAAATTGAACCCCCCCAATTTTGTATAATTTTTAAGGACATAAAGTACTATTATTTCCATAATATACAGACCAAAGTCTGTTTAGAAAGTAACATGACCTCTTGTATTCATTCTTCTCATCTTTATAAAGAAGAGGTTGGATTGAAGACTCATGGAGTATCTTCCCAGTTCTAGTAATCTCTGCCCTCAGTTTTGTCAATAATTTACTCTGAGAACACTAACACAATGTCCAATGTTTTGATAAATACAGATAATCATATTCTGAATAGAAAAATTAGTACTGTAGGTCAGGTGCTTACAACACTGAGCTAAGCTCCAAGGATTTCTTTTTTTTTTTTTTGTAAATTTTTAATGTTTATTTTTTTTACCACAATTAAAAAAATTTAAAAAGTAAACACTGTATGAGGGCTGATTAGCTTAATTAGTTAGAGCAGACAACAGGATTTAACTCTAATTTAAACTTAACTTTTATCCAAAACTGAACATTGCTTTCATTGAGCCAGTTAACTTTTCCTCTCTTGTATGTTCTGATACCACACGAGTCACCTTGGCCAGCTATTTTCTGAATGTTTTCTCCCACGGGGAACGGATGGACGCTGTCCTTGGTGCTGACGTTATGCTTGCATTGATGTTTTTGAACGCGTGCAAGAGGGGGGTGGGGGAGAGGGAGGGAGAGAGAGAGGGAGGGAGGGAGGGAGGCAGAGAGCGCGCGCAGAAGAGGAGGGGATAGAAACAAGCAAGCGTGCATACCTTATCCAAGAAACCAGAAAATTTTTTAAACTCATTTAACCAGTAATGAGTAAAAAAGTAATGCTTAACCATTTAAGCATTATTTTTACTCTGCTAAGGCAATGTAGGTACTTTTAAAGATTTTTTTGATTCATTTATTAAATTTATGTCTTTTAAGTAGTGACTTAGTTTTTACATTAGGAGTTCAAAATGGTTCCCCCTTAGTTTTTCATTTTCCATGTTCATTTCCCAGCTTGCCATAATAGCCTTTGCATGCATATCATGCTGGGGAGTTCCTTCCTTATATTCCTGGCAAATTTAAATACATATTTTACATTAGTCTTTTGTATTATCCTCTCCACAGATATGGGGAACATTATTTGAGATTTTCTGAACTTAAAAAATAAATCAAGTTGCTATTAACCTATTTGTGCAACTGGAAAATTCTCTACTATACCTCCTTTCCTTTCGTACAACAAGATATCTGCTTCTCCTGTTTTTTATTAACAAACAACCCAAATTCCCTGGGCTATCTAAGCAGAACAGACTTGGGGGCTCCACCAGTGGTTTCCATTGCCGTGCTCAGTGAACGTTTATTGAAGGAGTAAATGAAGAAAATCAAAACGTTTAAGTAAACGTGGGCCCCAGTGAGAGCGAGACAAAGATGTTCGCTTGATCCACTGCCTTACAGCCCCCTGTCAGCATGCCAATATGTCTTTCTAGCTAATTCTTGCCCAAACACATCTTTAGTCATAGCCACCTATTGTAAGTATTTTTCCACTATAGCATTTTCCTTTAATCTCTGGCTGTCAACTTTTTTCTCAAATGTCAGAATGGGATCGATGCCACAGCAGAGTTTATGTGAGCTCCATGGATTATGCTGTTCTCTTAAGGAAGATAAATTGACAGGTTATACAGCACTTATCTATATCACCTGTCAGGTACTCTTCATCCTGGGGCAGAGGAGAGGATCACAAGTTTCAGCTGGTGTTTGTGTTCTTCCTTCATAACCACCTTGGCTTAGGAGAGAGTGGCTCTGACACGGGCAAAATGGGGTGTTAGCTCTTCTAAAGGAAACACTGGATGTTTTCTACCTCAGGGCTTCTAGACGCTGCCACATCCTATCCTAGCTGGAAACTCTATCTTAGCAACTTCCTCTTTCCTGCAGTGTAACACTTTCTTTGTTTCATCAGAGTTTTTTTTTTTTTCACAGCCACTGTAGGTATTGTATAATATCCTACCAGTAGCAGACAATTCACCCCATAGAGAGTGTGACCACTCTTCTTTGTTGCCCAAGGGTATGGCAGATCTTTATTCACTTCACTGAGGCAACAGCCAGAATTACAATAGACTTTGAGAATGTAGAAGAGAAAGAGCTATAGATGGGGAGAAGGGTAGTCAGTGAGACTGTGTTCTCCCAAACTTACTAAGGTGGAGCCTTTCTCTCTCACTTGTAAGGCTGAAAAAATGAAGAATAATGACTGAAACCTTGTATCTCTTTAAGGTTTTTCATTCCTAAAAGCTTAAAGGGACTCTGTAGACCCACATCTCATTTATTTTCACAATATCCCTGTGGAGTCAGAAACTAGTTTTTCTTTTCCTGTCCAGAGGGAAGGCAGTTCCCTGAGAACTCAAGTGACTTTATTCAAGGGCAAAAGTGAGTCAAGGTATAAAGCTAGTGCTTAAATTCAGATGTTCTGACTCCTCACCTAGTAGCTACTTTAAGATGGTAGTATTTGGGGAAGGTCTGTAGCTGGGAGAATTCAAAATATATGATAAAGACACACGGTGTCATGATATAGCAAAGTCTAGATATGAAAATATTCCCTAGACCACAAATTTTTAAAAATGCTTTGGATGACTCAACAATATTTAATGATGTGAACTAGTCTTACTCCTTTAAGCCACAGGCATGAGATCATTGTTCTGTATTTAGTTTATAATGATGCCCTGGAATCAGAGATCCTAAACACCACTAATTATTTAACATATTTTAGGAAGAATGGGGTACATTGGTCATGGCACATAATTGATGCTCATTAAATCATCGTAGAAGAAAATGGCTGTTATAAAAAATTGAAAAGTGGAGTGAACAAAATCAACTCCCAGAATTGCAGGGTTGAAGCAGGGTCTCCGTCCTTAAACCCATTGTGAAAATTAGGAAAAGTGCTTAACTCCCAGATGGACACAGCCCTAAGCCAGGGTACACAGCTTGGTTTGCAAAGCCTTGGCTGGCTTTCGTCCTCATTTATCCATGCCCTCGTCTGGGTGTTCTTCATGGCAACCTTGGGGTGGGAGACACCCTTCACATTCCCACATTCCCACATTCCCACATTCAGTATAACATCATCCCTGCTACACAATAGAAGTTAATGGACTTTTAACGATCTCTTAAAAGTATGTTTATAACCTCAGTTACTCATAATGATAGTCCTTGAGGTTAAGTAATGTTTATGTTCATATGAAGGGAGATGCCATAAATGATCCCTACTGAGAGTTACATTTACGTGTAACTCATCAGGGGGTCAACCTTAGGCAAGACAGAACTCTCGGCATAGAACGGCCAGGGAGACTATGGGAAAACATGAGTTACAGTAGAACTATCTTGTACATTCATTCTTATAAGTGGAGAGATAATTTATCTCTCTTTCCTGAAAGCTTAGAATGACCACCTTTCAGCTAGGATACAAGTTAGTGTGATCATCCATAAAACAGACGGGAAAATAAGAGATTAAAAGAAATAAAATACATTAAAAAATGGAAACTTAGCAGATCTTTCTGACCCCACTCACCTCAAATGAAAGCTTTGCAGGGCGGCCAGTGACCTCCCCTCTGGGAAGCGTAGTAACAATCAGGACCATACAGGTTATGAGCTTGCAGTGGATTTAACAAGCATCACAAGAGACCCGCTTATAATGGGCTCTCCACTGGAAGTGAACATCAGAGGGAAGTGCTGGGATGTGGATACGTAACCTGGCTAAACTTCACACAGGCACGCAGAGAAGAGAGCCTGCGCTTCCATGAAACAGGACTGTAGGTGTCTGCAGCCCATGAAGGTCGCAGGAAGCACTAGAGCTCCCAATAAGTAACTGGCTTCTACAAAGGAAGCTCTCTTCTTGGGTTCTGTTAATTTTGGCAAGAGTATAATTGAAACCACAAGGTCACACTAATGTTTAATGGTGGGTGCATTTTAATTCACAGTTTAAGAAAAGGAGATAGACAGAAATTAAGTGCCTTGCTCAATTGGTGTTATCAAACCATTTAGATTTCCAATTCCACCTTTCCACTAAACTTGATAATTTCCAGGATTGAAAAATAAATCCATGAAATACTAATAAGTATTTTTTAAGTGCTTACTACATATGTAAATACCATGTGTATCTATTACTATGCTAAATTCTTTATACAGTGTAATGGGCTGAATAGTGTCCCCTTAAAAATCCTGTTAAAGCTCTAACCACAAACGTAACTGTATTTGAAGATGGGCCCCTTAGGAAGGTAATAAGTTAAATGAGATCTTAAGACTGAGGCCCTAACAGTGTAGGACGGGTGTCCTTACAAGAAGACACACTAGGGATCTCTCTGTCCCCATGCATGCACACAGAGGAAAGGCTGTGTCAGGACACAGCAAACAAGTGGCTACCTGCAAGCCAGGAAGAGAGGGTTCATCAGAAACCAACTCTGATGGTGCTTAGGTCTTGGACTTTTGGCCTCTAGAACTGTGAGAAAATAAATTTCTGTTGTTCAGGCAACCCGATCTGTGCTGTTTTGTTAAGGCAGCTCTAGCAGACTAATACATGTAATTAGCTCAAATACGCCTCTTAACGAGGCAGGTGCTGTTATTTTAGGAATTGAGTGTAGTGATTAACAGTACAGGTTTTAGGGCCCAGCTATCTGGCCTCAAAATGTACTATCACTTACTGCTTATGTGACCCTGGGCAAATTCGGTCTCTCTTGAATGAGTTTTTCCCTTTTGCAAAGTGGCAGTAATAATAGCATGTTCCTCATTGGATGAGGGTAAAATGAATTCATGTTTAAAGGTACTGTATAGTGCCTGGTACAGAGAAAACAATATAAATAGACTCTTGTATTAACCCAATTTTCAGATGAAGACACTGAGGCTTAGGGAGATTGACTAATTAGTTCAAGATCACCCGGCTACTAAATTGGGATGTGCCATTTTTGGAATTAAGTTCTTATTTACAGAAATTTAGACCTTAATCTTTACATCACATTGACTCCAGAAAAGGACAATCAAGTGAGAAATGCAGTGAAAACTTTTTTCTTAGTAGACTAATAATCCAAGTATTTTGAAATTTGCCTGCTCGCATGTCAGGGCCAGGAATTTGGTGACATTTACTTTACACCACTTTCCTTTGCCCAAACCACCAGGGTTTTGAATGTCAGAAAAAGGATCTTTTATTATTTCTCCTCCTTCTCAACATAATTCTGATTTGATTTCTCTTGTCCCAGCAGTCCTAGAAAATCCCACAGTACTAGATAAGCACTCGAATGATAACAAGTATGAGGGGATAGCCATTAGAGTGCTTATCCATTAGCTAGTAGAAAATACTACATAAGAAGCATTCTGTGGGCACATGGAGACTGAGAATTCCAAGGTGACCTCAGTTTACTGAGTTTATTCTACTTGTTCCATTGGGCAGCACGACTTAGATGGGTTTGTAAAATATTGAGGGGTGCTGGTTTCTATGCCTTTTCTTAGCCTCTATGGTAAGCACTGAATATTAGGAACAACCAGAAGATTCCTCTCAATTTTGTGTAAGGTGAACTGTTAGCTTTGTCCTCTATGGTTGTACATCTCCTGTCTCTGGCCTAGCTTCTCTGGTTGCTTAAGCTCTGATTGTAACATGCTCTCCCTTCTGGGAAGCTGCAGGACCATAGCTGTTGACTATTTAATATACTCTTTAGTTGAGACTTTCATGCATGCTAAATCCTCTTTAGTGTGGCCAGGGGGAGGGGAATTTAATTGCTTTGGCTAGTGATGAACCATCTTCTCCTTTTTGCTTCTGAAGTCTTGCCAGAGACATTTTCTAAATCACTTGACCTTCCGAGATCCTTTCTCTGTACCCACTTGGTCCTACTTGTCGTTACATTGTAGCCTTGTGTTCCCATCTTTTAACAGTTATAATAATTATACACTGTACTTCAAGGTCATTGAGGGTAAGAAATATGTATGTATATAGCCTCATAGATACCATGGGTTATGCTGGGTACTGGAGATATCTACAAGACAATTAACATATATATACTGAATGAATGAACCAGGAAATGAATTAATGGGTCCTATTCAGTTACCCTGGGGAGGACCTAGCAATATATACTTCCATGTTATAGGCTACTGAAAGAAAAAGGATTGACTAGATACTTATTTATGTACATGCACTACTTTGAAACGTGGCCAAAAGTCAACATCTTCTCAGGCAAACTAGCAATATTTAAGAACTTGATATGAAGGTGCTGGGAGGTGCTGAGACTATGGATTAATTGAAATTCTCTGGCTTCTTCAATTGTGAGAACTATTAATAAGTGCTGTTCAGAGATGGAGCTCTGATATCCCCATGGTAACAGGGTTCCATTAAAGACACAAAACTGTCCTTGTTTGAGGACACCTGGGAATTTCAGGTATCGACAGAAATGCCATTAGAAGCCAATAATACATACATATCCTGTGTGATTATGTGCACATGCATATGTATGCATAATTTAGCCCCACCTTTCATTTAGTCCCATTTATCATTAGCTCTTCAATGACTCAAATCTCAGGCATGAATATAGTTCTTAAAGAAGAACTCATCTAAACTTTGGAATAAATAGCTATCATTAATGTGGTGCTGCTCTTGGGTAGAAAATAAAAAAGTCAAATCCTTTGCTTATCTACTTATTATTACTTTTAACACAATTAAGGGAATGTTCATTCTTAATACACACTCAGAAATGGATAAATTTATTGTCTTTATGTGAAGTTATCCAGCACCTTGTGAACATTCATGGCTTAATTCAGTTTGAGCAGCATGCCTGAAGGGAGTATTTGAGAGTTATGAAAAGGTGTTGTGCAGATGAGCTAGGCAAGGTCAGTCCAAATGTGTTTTTTTTTTTCCTCATTTAAAATTTGTCAAGCCCTGGCCAGGTAGCTCAGTTGGTTAGAGCATTGTCCCCATATGACAAGGTTGTGGGTTTGATCCCTGGTCAGGGCACATACAAGAATCAACCAATGAATATGTAAATAAGTGGAACAATAAATCAATGTCTGTCTCTCAAATCAATAAATTTAAAATAATTTGTCAAAATATTCAAACCATTTGTTATTTTGTAGATACCTTCATTTATGTTGCACGGTGTCTGAAAAAGAAAAAGATTAAAACAAAAACAAAAACCAGAAGGGTGACTGGATTGGTGAACAGTCTGATTCCCTCATCATCCGTACAATCCCTTTGCTTAGCTGTCGATTCCCTGCCTATCACAGACAGTGCTTGTAATGGCCCCATTTTCACATCACACAATGCCTCCAGAACAGTGCGAGGCAGACTACGTGAGCTCTGAGAATGCAGGAAAATACGACGAGGTGAAAGGCTAGTTGTGAAGTTAGCTCATAAATAATACAAACTTGAGAGGCCTTGTAAGAGGAAAATGCGAACCATTTGCGTAGCTCGTGTGGCAGGAACAAGCGTAGCTAAGTGTCGGTGCTGACTGAGGAGCTGCTCAGGGCTGCGGTGTTCGCCAAGGTGCCTTCTCTCCGGGGCACTTTTAAAGGTTCTCGCCGCACTTCTCTCCCACTCTTCCGCGCCAGCCTTCCCCTGTATCCTCGGAATTGTTAAGGGTGTGGGGCTGCATGGTTGGCTTTCTTTATGACATTGACTTGAACTGAGTTCTTTCAAATAAAAGTCTAAAGCTGTTTTTCTAAATATTATCAATGTGTGGTCCCTTTGCTGACATTCATATCTTGGTTATAAAGAACAATTGTTACATTTTCTACATTTCAAACGAATGCTGCGCAGTGGTCTCCACGAGGATTTTTCTGAGGGCTAGGTGAACAAACTATCTGAAGATCAAAACTTACTTTCTCTGCCTGTTAAATCCCATTCAACTGTAAGTAAATGTCTGTTTCCCCCCCCCAGTGGAAAACAATGTTCAAATAGAAAGTTAAAACTGGAAGGAAACTTAGAAAACAGTTCAATCACTTCTTTTTTGAAAATGAAGAAATTCAGCTCTGCCACGTTTATGGTAGAACCAGAGCAAGAAACCAGGAATCCCAGCTGCTGGTTTATTGCTAACATTTGTGAATATAAGTATAAATGTACATACAATATATGTATACATTTTCATATATATGTTCTTATATGTTAGCAATGAATACACTACACATACATTGACATATATGTTAAACATAGCTTGACTTGAATTCTAGTTTTGTTTAACCCCTGAAGGCTCTAAGTGTGGTCTGTGTACATGTGGTATTGCCAGACCCAGGAGCCTGTTGAAGATGCAGAACCTCAGGCTCCACCCCAGAGTGACTGAATCACAACCTGCCTCATAATAGGATCCCCAGGTGATCCCTATGGATCATTTCAGAAGCACTGTTCTAACCATTCCTGGTTTTCTGTGGTAATGGTGTTGTTATTCAGTGTCCAGAGATAATTCAGAATGTTCGTTATACATGTTGATTTCTCATCACTCTTTTCTTTTTCAATAAATTTTATGGACACTTCCCAGTACTATAAAATAAAATGATATTGAACTTTACCACCTCCATTTTACTCCTGCCTTTGTAGTAGAAAGGGTTACCTTGGGTGCAGAGTTTGCCTCTCTCTGTTCAAATGATCATTGTTAATATGCATTGCATGTTTGTTCTTTACCCAAAAGCGTGCTAAATACTTTGCATCCATTATCTCTTTTAATCCATGTCACAGCGGTGTGAGGTATAATGATCACAATCTCCATCGTACAGAAACAGAGATGAGGCTGAAAGAGACGAAGCAGCACAGTGGGTCAGAGCTTGGACTCTGACCAGGATTTAGCTCATTCCAGAGTGTGAGCATTAACCACCCCATATATTGCCTCTGCAGCTCTAAGTTCTAATTTGCTCTTTCTCCCAAGCATTTATGCTTCTAAAAAATTAGATTATCTTACCAAATAAAAGCTCAAACTTAGCACAGTGCCAGCTACATAGTGAGCACTTGGGAAATATTTGTCGAATAAGTGTATGAGTGAGTGAGAAGGCCTAAGTCTCCCTGATAGGAAAGTACATGCTCCTTCTACGACACCAAGAAAAAGAGGAGATGTCCACCAGAAGAGAAGTGTCCCATTTTATGGCAGCAGATGTTTCCTTGGGGTCCCAATCCCTTCACCCCCATTCTACTTTCCTTTACCTTTGACCTGTGTATTCCCGCAATGCCCTACTCTTATTCTAAATTTTTAGTTTTTGTTCTTGTCCTATGGTCTCAGACCAGCGGTTTTCAACCCTTTTCATCTCATGGCTCACATAACCCAATTACTAAAATTCAGTGGCACACCAAAAATGTATTATATTTTTTGCTGCTCTGACCAAAAAAAATAGGTGTAATTTTGATTCATTCACACCGAACAGCTATTGTTGTATTGGCTGTTGTCATCTTTTTATTTGAGAGTCTAAGGGAAAAGAGGTCAGTGCCCCTGACTAAATAGTCAGATCTGCGTGTTTTAAAAATTGTTGTGGTGCACCAGCTGTAACTTGCTGTCTTGAACAGCAGTCTGCCAGGAGGACTAAGGCCAAATGTTATGACACCCTTGGAGTCCCTGAGATACTTGGAATAGTAAAAAATTCTGAGACAGTCCCCTAGGCCTTAATCTCCCTCCACTTCCTGGGAATTTTAGAGCTAGAGCATCTTTTGGTTAAGGTTTTATGTTATTAGACCTTTGTGTATTAGTGTTGGTGAAAGATCAAGGACGAGTCCCTGAGGAGGGAAGAAAAATACAGGGACCCGGAACACCTGGGACTAAAAGGGATGGGGGAATTAGGAAAAGTAGAAGCTGATCCTTCTGAGAGGTCCTGCTGGGACAACTGGAGGCAAGTCGTCTGCTGCCCATGTTAAAGCAGGGCTGGCTTTGATAAGGTTCTGGGTGGTGGGAACCAGAGCAGGTCAGGTGGAGTCCTCCTGAATTCTTGCCTCAACTGTGCAGCTGCCATCGTGTGTGTGAGGTTGGTGCAAGGAGACAAATGCCACAGCACTCTGGGTCTCATTTCCTGAGCTATGAAACAATCGGGTTAGGGTGTTTAGGTATTTATTTCCTTCACTTTGGGAGGTTTCAAAAAAGGGATTTTAAATTCAGAAAGCAGCAAGCTGGATCTCAAGAGGGTCAAGCAAGGAGGGTGCAGCTCACATCTGCTTTGATGGCTTGACCTATGGTCTCCTCCTGGCCCTGGGTCCTTTATTACGGTCAGAGGTACTCTTGACTTTGGGAACAGCCCCAACACCACATGCTGCTCCACTGCAGCAGCTGATCCTCAGGCATTCAAAGGCTTAGCACTGTGCTTGTTCCCATGATATATGGCCCCCTGGGGAGCGGGCAGGCACATTTAGCCTAAAGGGTGTTTTGGGATTTGCCAGAGGATGTTTTTCAAACCTCTGAGCTGACAATGATGATCTGAATGTCACCTACTATTTTACTATTTTTAATTTTGTAAATGATTAATACATTAAAAAGAGTCCCAGCCCCATATGTATTTATTGATTATATGTGTGTGTGTTTGATTTAGTTTCCAGGGAGGAAAAACTCTTTGCTAACAAATTTATGGTCCTTCAGCCAAGAATATATGAGAAATTGATTTAGGACTTCTTGTTCATGTAACTCAGATTTGTGAATCATCAGCCTTGTGCAGACTTTATGTAGGACTTGGAGATAAAGATAAACAAAATACAGCCTCTGCTTTTGAGGAACTCCTAATATAGTGGGCAGCAGATAGGTATGCAAACAGGTCATTGTGACGCAGTGCCATGAATGATACTGTGCAGGTGGCAGTAGAGTGTTATGGGAATGCTAGGAGGGAGGGGCAGGCCCTGTAAAGGAAATTAGCTGAAGTTTCACGGACCACATGCCATCTGCAGATAGTGAAATCCCAACACTTAGTTTGCACACTATATCTCTAACCTTGAGATGACATTTGGTTACTTGAGGGCTCAACAACAAATCTTTCCCCTTCTCTGTGCTCCCTCTGTATCCCAGCAAAGAATTACAATCAGCCGAAATGCAGGAAGGCAAACGGCATAGGGTGAGAAGTACAAGCCACTCTTTTGCTGACTTGGGTTGGCTCCTGGAAGCTGTAGAGAGCACTTCATTTTATAGTTTTTCTGCTTGAGGCTTTTCCCAGCAGCTTCTGCAGTGGAAACAGGTAAGCAAAACAAGCAGCTAGCAAGCATCGTCACAGATCATGTATTTCAGTCTTCTCTGTTTCTGGCATGCTTAGCAGGATGTCATTGGCCCGGTGCACAAGGCAAATAAAATTGCTTGCATGAAGCTCTGGTTACAGTGAAGAAGGGTAGAAATAGGAAGGAATTCAATCTCTGGCTTAGAAAAATCTAATTCTCTCAAGGTGTATTGAAGTCTGGAAAGCAGTTATCTTTCTGAGCAGCTAGACGCAACTTGGAATGTACCTCCTAATAGCCTTGGTGAGATTAAGTGACGTTTCTTTGATTGTGGTCATCAGATACAGGTCACGTAGGGTTTGCTGCCTTTCTCTGCAGTCAGCCTGGATCTGCGGTCCCTTCCATATTCCTCATCTACCCCACGCTTTTTGCCTCCTTCTTGCTGCCCCAGTCCACTCCACTGGCATCCCTACTGGAGGAAGAAGAAACAAGTGGCTTTAAGCTTTCAAGGATCCATTTAATATTGTAGAAGTTGATGGAAGTGGCCCAAGAAGGCCACTATTCCATTATTCTCGCAGCAAGAAAGATGATCAGGGCCTGATGGAGCCAAGCTCTCCTGCTGAAGTGTTTTGTGACTGGGGAGACTTGCTGCTTACTGGGCTTGTGAGGGAGATGGGAGAGAAGTTGGAAGGAAATTTGAACTGTAATTGCTATAAGGTCAGTCACAGGATGGCGGAAGGAGGAGCAGAGTCGTGGGATGGTTTTGGATGGGGTGGGGCAACTCTGCTCCAAAGTTGGCCCCAGGAGCCTGTGTTGTAAGAAGTGTAATTTGGGAACAAGGGCTCAATTTGTGGGTCTGCTTTGAATATAGTAGATGAAGCAGACTTTCACATTGAAATATGTGTGGGTAAACATGCAAACAGGTTTGGTGGCACCATTTTATCTCTACTGTTCTTTGCACGCAACAGTTAATCTCTGAAGAAATTCGGACTCAGACAAAATGCACCTCAGTGGCCATTGCCTGGAATTATTCTTTAGACTTTGATTTCAGATCAGTGTTTCTTCTTTCTTTTTTTTCCCTCACCCTCTTCCCTCCTCCCTCTTTCTCACTCATTCTCTCTCTCTTTCTGAGTTTTATTCTTATTTCTTTATGACTTCAACAGTCTTTTCATATAGAAGGAGGGGAACTTTGTCCTCCAAGGATACCCTAAAAATCCTTGCCTATTTCACAACTCAGGCTGAGAAATGACTTTCCTGAAAAATGAGATTCCCGAAGACTACCAAGTAATAATAGCTTTTCTTTTTTGGCCATTTGCAAAGCAGGCATACATTTATTATTATCTAATGATTCCTGTAATGTCAATGGCATCAGTCAACTCAAACTAACTTCATGGAGACAAAGGGGGGTCTGTTGGCTTATACAAACAGAATGTCCAGTAGTAGATCTGGGGTTACTTCTGCTAGATTGAGGGTCTCAAAGAGTGGTGTCAGGGGTCTCTCTCTGCCTCCATCTCTAGACTGCTTCTCTTTGTGATAGGCTGATAACAGTTCTCAGCTCATCTCCTTCAGTATTAGAGTCAAAAGGATATGTTTTCTTTCCAAATTTTATGTCGTATTTGCTTGGAAGGAAAGTGATAGTCTCTGACTTGGTAAAGTGCCCAGTGTGACTTAGGGAATAGGGAGCAGGGATAGGTGAGATCTTGGGTTCATTCATACAGCCAGGGTATAGGTGAGGCCCTGTGACTCACAATCTTGGCCAGACCACATGGAATAGGAAAGGGATGGTTTCCAAAAGGAAAGAGGGGTGTAGGGTAGACAAATATAAGTTACCTACTACTTTACTGACCATGTTGTTTCTATTTCTGGTGGCAATTTTTCTTGGAGAAGATAATATTCTCTTGGTAGGAATATAGTCTGATTCTTCTCTCTAGATATTCTAAGTCCTATGTATAATCTGATCTCAATTTACCTTTTCTGCTTTATTTTCTATTGTTCCTAGAGTCATATCTAATTGCTGGGAAGACATGACCACTTATTATTCTCCAAATATTTTCTTCTTCATGTCTTTTCTTTGAGGGTCTTTGGGGCTAGACTTAGGGTAAACTCTTTCACAAATTAAAGAGTAGAATATTTTTTTTCTTTCATATTTTATTTTTTTAAATTTTATTTTAATCATTGTTCAAGTACAGTTTTCTCCCCTTTACTCCCAATTCAGCCCACCCACCCCTCCCTCCCAACTTCCTTCCCATTACCACCCTCCCCCTAGTTTTTATCCATGTGTCTTTTAACTTTGTTCCTGTAAACCCTTCCCCTTTTCCCCTGAAATTCCCTCTTCTCTCTCCTCTGATCACTTTCTGCCTATCCTCTGTTACAGTATCTTTGACTATATTTTGCTTGTTTCTTTGTTTTGTTGTTTAGGTTCCTGTTAAAGGTGAGATCATATGGTATTTATCTTTCACTGCCTGACTTATTTCACTTAGCATAATGCTTTCCAGTTGCATCCATGATGTTGCAAAGGGTAGGAGCTCCTTCTTTCTTTCTGCTGCATAGAATTCCATTGTGTAAATGTACCATAGTTTTTTGATCCATTCGTTTACTGATGGGCATCTAGGTTGCTTCCAGCACTTAGCTATTGTAAATTGTGCTGCTATGAACATTTTTTTTAAATGTCATATTTCCAAAATTGAACTAAGGGTCCGAATTTTTTTTTTCAAAATGTCAAGCCCTGAATACTATTTGAATAAAGTCCTTTTTCTCCACTTGGTTCTTTTGTTGCTGTTTTAGCAAATTAATTAAAGGATAATTGTGTAATATTCTTTATTGTCCTTTTCTGTGCTGTTTATAGCCTTCTAATTAATATTTTTATGTTTCGTTTTAAAAGTATTTTTATATCTCTCTTTAAAAAAGTATAACTATCCTGGACAACAGCAAAAAGCATATAAAAGCTTAAATTAATATGTGGTTAGAGGAGAATGCAATAGAAATAGTGACCATAAATGTCTAAGAAGAAAATCAGGCCTGGGACAGAAAAGCCCCCATGTTGCTTAATGACACCTTTGTTCATTTGTGGATGTGGACTGTCATCGTGATGAAAGCACCAAAGGGGACAAGGGAACTGGAGAAGATCTTGCAAAATTAGGATCTGGAATAGCTCATGTGAAAGTCTGCTTTTTTGAATTTTTCAAGCATTGTAAAAGTGGGAATATTTTTATTTTCTGTTTTTTATTCTTGGATTTTCAAGAGCTATGAAAGTGTGGAGGCAGGGAAAAGTCCCTGTAGTTTTAGTTTACTAATTATGTCACTTCCATTTCTAATACCCTCTTTCTTTTATTTTCCGTGTTGCAATCTTTAGTCCTTCAAGACCCAACTCATGGTTAACTCTCTTAATGATTTTATCTGAGAGCCTCAGCTGAGAGTACTCTTTCTATCTGTCATCCTCTCCATGTGTCACTGGACCAGTTGTATCCGAAACATTCAGGAAGCATTTATTGAAGATGTAAATTCTTTCCTTTTCTGCACCCAACCATCCCCTACCTACTGATTCAGAAGCTGGAGGAGGGGCTCAGCCATCTTGACTTAACATACCCTTCAGAAGATTCTGATCTACAGTTCTGTTTAAGTATCACAGTTCTAAAATTTAGCATTGTGTCTCATATTTACACAGGGAATGTATAATATCCCCTCTACTAGATTACTTGCTCCTGGGAGAAAGTCTATGTCATATTTGAGTTTTGGCCCTTATAAAAGGTAAAAGACATTGAGACATGAAAGTTTGTAGATGACTGGGCATAATAGGACATAGAGCTGACATAAGAAAGAGGGGAACTTTTGCTTCAACTGACCGGACCAGATAATTACTAAATCCCTATTTTACCTTATGGACAAATCCCTTTTTTGCTTTATGTGGTGTCTGTCTGAACACAGAATAGATGTGTCTCATGTTATAGTCACTAGATATGTGTTCACTGATGAGGGTCTGCTTTCCTTTTTGCAACTGAGCAATTGCAGTACTATTGCTTAGAGCTTTTGTGGAGTCTGCTGGTCAAGTTTAAGTAAAGGGCAAATCCACTTTAATTTAAATATATAGAACAGTCTATGAAACATTTTTTGTTCTTCAGAAGACACTGTTCCATTCCATCAAAACAGACTCTTTCTCACTTCAGGGGGGGTTGCTGAGCTCTTTGGGTGTCTAACTTTGCCCTCTTGTGATCAGCTATTAAAACTGCTAAAACAGAAGAATGCTTAAATGCTCCTGCTGTTAAAACATTAGTACATGCTTTGGTGAGCTCAAATTTAAATGCTTTGAATGGCCCTTTAGGGGATCTTCCTACCCACCACCTGCCCCCCCACCGCCTTTTTTTTTTTTTTTACACTTTGCATTCAGTCAAATTTCAGCAATAGTTTGAACTTCTTCAGTCCCTGGATGTGCTCATAGTTCTCCAGTTTTTTTCTCTCAAAAGGTCTAGTTAGCCATTGGTCTAAGGATTAATTCTTAATCCTGTTAGTTTGTATTTAAAATTCACCACTCACAACTGTAATAGCTTTTTGGTTTTGCCTTCTGTTTTTCACTCCAAGCCTTCACAATTTTTTTTTTTTTTACTCTAAAATTCCAAATAATTCTTGTAGGATGGATCAGGATAGGATGAGCTGAAAGAGAGACAGAGGGAGCCTTTTCCCTGGTGCTGCCCAGAAGAGGGCTAACGTGTGATGGAAGCTCACGTCCTGTCTGTTTCCTGAACTTACATCAACGCTTTCCTCTTTTTAAATCAAATATCAGCTTCTTATATATTCTCTACTGAATGTTATAGGATTTTCCCTTAAACTCTCTGGTTTGCTAATTCTTTCATTTATTCTCAATATGGACTTTCCTTAAGGAATATATCTAGTGTTCCCAAATTTATAACTCAATCCTCTACCTTTCTACAGAGCTCCAGATCTCTATTCTACCTGCACTCAACTCGGTTACTTATTCAAGGTGTTAGCTATGCAAAGTGTGGTCTGTGTATCTGCATCACTGGCATAACTGGGAAATATCAGAAATATTGGATCTTGGGTCCACCCCAGACCTACTGAATCAGAATTTACATTTTAACAGGTTACTCAAGTTTGTAGAATTCCAAAGCATATTCTCCATGGATGAATAAATGGGAATTAGTTCTAGTAATTATTTAAACATTTTTCTTCTATGAAAGATCTTCTATTGGCCTTCAGCTTGGGGATTACAGAATCTCCTTATCTCAGTTTTGTGGCCTCTGGCCCTTTGGCCTGTGGAACATGGCTGCCCTGCTATGGTGGCTGTGGGCCTTTGGGAAGCAGAAGCCTGCAGCTTCTGTTTCAAAATTCACTTATGCTGACTCCCAGTTTGCCTTTGCTTAAGGTTCCCTACTTCATCCCCCTTTCCCTCCACCCTTGATTCTGCACTTCAAGGCTCCACTTGTTTAAAATTTCCTAAAGAGTTACTAATTCATTTGATCTCTTTTCCTAGCTTATTATCTTTGGCTCTCTTCACCTTACAGTATTTTGACTACTTAATTGCATGGGATTCTTGGCAATGACAGCACCCATTGCTTTGGGCAAGAGACCCTCTTTCAAGCCCTGCATGACTCCCATAGCTCAAGCTAAATCCCATCTTTAGAGATAAAAAGTCAGACACTGAGGTCAATGAATCAGGTAAACTTTCAAAGATTAAGCTGAATTAAAAAAAAAAAGCTTGCTCCTGTGATTTGATGTATGTGATTTATTGCTGTTTGGAGCTCTGCTGTACATCATCTGCTATTGTTACATTTGTCATATCAATCAATCAGAGGCAATTATGAAACTGCCACCTCCACCTTGTTTATTCAACAAGGCTGTCTAACTCTGCAGCTATTAATAACCTTCTTATCCTTCTCAGTTTATCATCCCTCTTCCCCCTGCTTCTTTTCCAGCGTTTTGACCACGGGTACTGATTTGGTTTATGAGACAGTTACACAAAGAAGATGTTAGGAAATTAAACAATATTGGTTGCACCAATCTGAAGTAATCAGAAATTATTTTTATGGAGGCACCTGGTATTTGCATTGTAGTATAAATTGTATACCACATTTTCAAATGGAGAAAAAAAATAATTTTCTTAGAGCATGGACCTGAATGCTATTACTAACTGGATTGTGTAAGAAACCGTTTCACTGGTGCAGGAGATAGTTTAATCACCAAAAGTTCCATGTCATGTCGTAGACTTGCAGTCTGGCCAGGAATCAGAGAGTTCACATTTAATTTACCTTTCTCACATCTAGTAATACTAAGCAGTAATAGTGAAAATACTACTTCAGTAGCAGTTGGAATTTAAAACTGGCATCCAAAGGCCTCATTTCTGTGCAGCCAGAGAGTCTCTCTGTGAAGGTCAAATGCTAAGTGTGTGCTTGTACCTGGGCTGCAAGGCTATCTCTACCCCACGATCCTTCTTCATTTAGTGAATACGATATTGGAAGAGAGGAATGCAATTTCATGGAAGCTTACAAACAAGAGGGGGGAAAAAATCCTTGAATTTTACGATAACATTTGATGATCAGGCCAAACTTTCTCTCAGGATATTCCTTTCTTTCTTTTCTTGGGGAATTGATCATTCCGCACAGCAAAAGAATTTAAACAGGGTCTGTGAATTTTTTTAATTCTCCTTGTATCCCAATAATACACCTTACATAGCTTTAAAAAACTGAAGTAATAGATAACTAAATTAATGGAGAACCCAGAAAATGTACTTCCTTTTCCGAGTCCCCAGCTTTCTCCTTTATGCAGTAGAGATAAGTAAGGGACCAAATGGTATATTGTATGCAACCAAATTTAGCACTGCTCATGATTTTGGCCCATTTTCTTTCAGCAGAGAGGGTGAGTAGGAGTCATCACTCAAAGTGAGTAGGGGCTTACATTTTAAAAAGAGAACAATAGAGGTATTAGTAAGAAAACTTTTGATTGCAAGTTATAGAACCCCAACTCAAACTGACTTAAGCAAAGAGCCATTTCAAATAGGCTCATTTACCTTTCAAGTTCATGGGTAGATATTTGTCAGTCAAAGCTGGATTGAGAGGCCCAAATGATGCCCTTAGATTTGGTTCTCTGTCATTTATTTAAGCTTCATCCCACATGGAATCTATTCTTAAGCATTCTCTTTCTACACGGAGGTTCCGTGTAAGTATGGACCTTCTGATGGCTCTCAATTTAGTTGAAAAAGCCTCTTCCTCACCCCACCTATGGACAGTTCTTCAAAAGTTCCATGGGCCAGCTTGTGTCCTAAACCCATTATTGAACCAGTGACCTGGGGGATGTATTGTTCTGACTAAGCAGGCCTTTGGAGCATGTGTTTATGTCAGGAACCAGTGTGAAGTTACACCATTCAAAAGATTAAGAATAGTGGAGGAGCAATAACCAAAGGGAACATGTGGCTTAATTTTTTTTTTTTTTTAGAAAAAGAGAGAATAGATCCTGGGCAAGAATTAATAATAATAGTGGACAATTATGTTGGGCTTACTTGGTGCCAGGCACCGACTGATCTGATTGCCTTAGATTTGTGAAGTTATTTAATCATCAAAATAACCTACTTTACAGATGAGGAAATTGAAGGGCAGTGAAGTCAAGTAAGATCATTCTGTCTGCCCAAGATCATACAGCCAGTAAGTGACAGAGCCAGGTCCAAATACATGCTCTCTAACTTATTGGACAACACTGCCTCTCAGAATTAAAACAAAACAAAAAAGGACATCTGCTTCCACTCAGGCTCTGGAATTAAAATGCACTTTTTGACTCTTTCGCTTTTAAGCCATTAGACATGCACAAGGTGTTCTTGACCTCTTTGCTTTTGTTTCCTTGTCTATAAAATAGGGGTGGTAATATTACCCCGAAGATTAAATAAGTAACTACATTGCTGGCACAGGGCAGGCACTTGACAGTTGGTAACTAAAAGGACAATCACAGTTTGACATGCCCTGGGTCAGGAAAAACCTCCCCAATCTTCAGAATTCCTAAAACACCTTTATCAAGGAATGACTGTGAAATAGTATTTTCTTCTCTACTCACAAAGAAATGGTTAAAAAGTAGACCTTAGTTCTTATTCTGTTCTGTCCAATTTACATTTCAGTGATTGCCTTATCACTGCTTTTACCTTAAATACAGAGGTGTGACTAAATGATTCTGTCTTGCAGCATAAATTTAGAAAATGAACGCACTTAGAATTACACTCCCCTCCCTGTTCTTTTCCTCCCCCTTATCAGCACAAAATACCGTTTACTGAACACCTGCGCCCTTTACGGCGCTCTAGTGTATGCTCATTTCTCATGTTCCTGGCTTTTTCTAAAATGCCTTTTATTACGAAGAAGATAAATCACTAAAAAGCATGACTTTTTTTTTAGTAAATAAGTAAGGGTTTATATGACTCTTGTAAAGAGATAGTATAAATATGTGTTTTAGTAACATTTTATCACAAACACTGGTGGCAGCAGTTTCCTAAACAGGAAGCACATTTTCAAAGTAATGAGACACACAGGTAAATTTTGGGAGAAAGAGGCAACTATTGTTTGTTTTCCTGTTTCTTTGGCTACCTATCAAAATATGTTTTTTTCTCCATAAGGCACCATCTTGCTTTCCTTCTAAAAGAATTTTGTTGTCTCCTTTAAGGAGTGAAACAACAATAAAAAGATTATGACATGTTTTAAAGTCTGGCTGTTTGGACAGGTAAATAATATAATTTTAAGTAAAATATTGGAGAATCAGAAAATGGATCTCCTTTCTTGTTTGACTAAGGGATGATGTTACCTGAGGATGTGGATGACACAGAAGGAAGGCTTATCCTTTCGCATGAAATGTTGGAGAATTGACCATATTGCCTAGTAGGTAGTCACAACGAGAATTTTACTTTGCCAGCATCTGGAAATCTTTCAGCAAACAGGCCTTGCTAGAGTAGGCTTTCCATTTGGATGTCTTTGGCCCCACGTTCTCTGAGATGGTGCAGAGAAAGGAGCATGATCAGGGTCTTAGGCAGGTTTTGTCTCCAACACTGGTTGTCAGTATGGACCGTGAGAAAGTTATCTAGAAAGCAGGTTAATTCTCCTAAAGATCTGTGAACAGAATAACCAGATTTTGCTAAACTTAATTGTGATAGGTTTAACAAAAATGTTAGTGTGTTTAACAAGTGCCGGGGTCCAGCTTCGGCGGGGTCTCAGGGTCCCTGAAGGATGCATGGCTAAGGCGAATGAAGCGAGACGCCAGGTGTGGTGCCGGAGGACGGCCAGGCTTTCTAGATCTGACTGACTCCCCGAGTAAAATCAATCTTTATTTTTATAGGGGAGGTTATACAATATTCAATACATAATATGATTATTAACACAAAAAGGTTGCCATAGAAATAACTTCAAAAAGTACAGAAGGTTTTACAGATCAATCATATTAAACAAAGAAACTGAAATTTACAAAAAGTCCCACAAAGTAACCATATTAAACAAAGCTTATTTTGACCAAGAGGGTCATTAATCAGATAACCAATGAAGCTATACGAGCACAAACTTTCACATGCTGGTTAATAATTAAATACCTACTAAATTTCTATAGATTGATCTAAATCAAAGGGGTACAAGGAGTGCTTTAAAAACTAGTTATTATTTATAGAAATTAGATAAATGATTCTTTGCCCAGATCTATTAACTACATATCTGGGGGGGGGAGCTATATTATGTTTCCATGTGCTGAGATTACTATATTTTAATTAAAACTCCTTTCTCCTCTCTCCACCTGGTCCCAACAATAACCGCTCCTGCCCAGGGCATGGGAAAGGCAGTGGTTTTAATAAATCTTGAGCTTTTGAATGGTGACTCCTTAGACATTCCCAGCAATGACTTCCTTCAATGTTCTGGCAGCTAGTCTGCCCATAGTTTAATTCTATCCTTTACTTTCCAGGTGGGGGGAGTGGGTAGCATTAGGGTTATTAGGGGCTTCTAGTTAGTGGTCAGCAAATCATTCCACGCAGAATCAGAGGCATTGTGTAGAGTATTTTGTTATAAAGCACAGGTGTCCAAAAATTTCACCACCTGATGCTAATAGGGACAGGCATACGGGAAGAGATGGACAGGAGATCCGGCCACAGCTGCTTCTTGTGTGCAGAAGTGTCTCATCTGTCCCGACTGTGTCAAGAGTCGGATGTTGGACAGTCTCCAACAAACAAGACTATGAATTATACTAAAGTTGATATACTAGCTGAGAAAATTGTCAAAGAATTTTAGAAATGATAATAAGTTCCTATTAGAAATATTATTTCCCAACCAACATTTTGACTTTTCATACATGTTAGGATTGTTTCTGCTACATTTGGATTTTAATTTGGATGCTTGTGATTGTCATTTTATATTTTTTCAAACTTTAAGCACTTTAAAATTTTTATTGCCAACATTTCAAATGGAATATCAGTTTTCAGTGTGTTTCTGTAGCCATTTAAATTTTAAATGAAAAAAATTAAATAATTAGAAAATTAAATTAAATTAATTTTACTTTAAATGGAATTAAATCTTTATTGCAAATTAAGTGAAATTTTCAGTTATTTTAATTAGACTTAATTACATAAATATTTCAATTAAATTAAAAATTTAATTTTAAGTCCAAAAGCACCTTAAAAAGATAAAAATAAATTGAAAAAGATCTCATCAAATAGAAAATGCAGAAATTTTATTTGCTGAGAAGAGACCATTGGGGCAGGTCAATGTATTAGCAGATTATTGAAATATCAAACATAAAGGGATTAGAAAGTTTAAAGTGTGTGACTGTTCATATTATTTTGCTACAGTAGATCATATGATTAGTACCTCTATTATTCCTTGACAACAAATCAGAAAATATGAAGGAAGAATATGAAAAATAGACTAAAAAGCCCTAAAATTGCTAAAATCTGACAGAACAGAAATAACATTAAAATAAATTTAGAAGTCAGAAGAAAGTGAAAAAATTTTATAATAAACGCTAACATTTCTGTTTTGCTAAAAAATGTTTTATTAGCAGAGATCAAAATTTAAACCTTCCCTTTAAGCTTTTAATATATTCCTGTTTGAGTTTTAGTTTTCTCACAATTTGCACTATAAACACCATTTCAGTTAGACCAGTAAATTTGTTGAATAGAACACATTGAAATTTAAAAAGCTGAAGTTTGCTGAATTAATTTTAAGGACATCAATTAGCCTACTGCGAGGTGCTAACTTCTTTAAGCCTCAGTTTCTACCTCTGCAACATGAAAATGACAGCAACATTACCTTCTTTCTTTCTTGTTATCTCATCTATATTTCTCTTGTACCTTATATGTGTTTCCTTCCACTAAAGTATTTTCTTTCATTTCTGTAAATATTCTCTGGGCCTGACACATAGTAGAACGTTAATAACTTAATAATATCAATTACTGCTCATATCATGCCAGACAGTGTGAAAATGCTTTACCTAATTATCTCACTTAATCTTGACATAAAGCCAGTAATAAAGGTGCTATTATCTTCTCACTATAAATAAGGAAACAGATGCTCAAAAAGTGACTTATGAAAAAGAGGCAGAGCTAGGAAACAATGCAGCTGAACTTCAACCCCCCAGTGGTGTCGCCCCATGTTGGTTTCCCTGAGTTTCTAAGGATACCAGTGGGCCAACTCTTCTTTTTAAATATGACATAGTCTTATGGTATTTTCTGTTTTCTTTTTTTCTTAGGATGAAATAAATTTTCAAACATAAAGCACTATCAAGAGGCATATAAATGCAGATAATTTCCAACATTTATTGAGAACTTAATTTGTGCTAGACATTGTCCTGGCGTTTTATATCTATTATGCCACTTTATTCTTATAGAATCTGATGAGATACTCTTATTTTGCTGAATTAAAAGGATGTCACTTTATTTTTATTAAATCCTATGAGATAGTTACTCTTTATTATGCTGAATTAAGACGAGAAAATCAAGACAGAGATTTTAAATGACTTGTCCAGGTCACAAAGGCAGCAAAGGGATGAACCTATATTTGAAGCTAGATAATCTATTACAGAAGTCAATGTACATGAAACGCTGAACAGTATCACCTCTTTAAGGGAGTGCAAATAGACTCCAATAGAAACTTAAAACACATTCTCACTGTATTCAAGTTATAATGAAGGCTGAAGACTTAAAACAAATTTCTGACTTTGCGGGGAAAAATACAAAATTAAATACATATGTTTCAATTGAGACAAACTGCTTAAGAGCCAGTCTGCTGTTTCAAATCTGGGCCTATCCACTTATTGGTAGCTGTGCAACTTAGGACAAGTTTTTATCCCATGGAACCCTAGTTTCCTCATTTGTAAAATGGAATAATGTTAGCACATAGCTCATAGGTTTGTGAGGAAGGTTACATGAGATAATATTGGCAAAGTACTTCTCAAGGTGCTTAGAGATTGGTAGAGAGAGATCAATAAATACTAGCTCTCATTAAACGCAATCAAGAAACTTATAAATTATTTCTTCACAGCATAGAAACAAGTACTGACCTGTCCTTCCTGAATTTTGAGAGGAAATAAAGGATAGCAACTTGCGAGGTGGCTAGAATAGCAAAATAATAAAGAAAAATACAAAAATACAAAAACCAAATGGGAAAAAGGTTCTAAGCTAAGTTCTAACCTGAATAAGCAAAATTTCAAAATTGAAGAAACTTTTTAATGTGGATTGACTTAAAGGTTTCCAAAACGACAGGGGCCTAACTGATCATTTCCAAAATGGCAGAATATGGGAGTCAGAGAACCCCAGAAAGGATAAGCAAAAAGATCTGCATCTAGACACATACCACAGTCTAATTGTTGAAAGCCAAAGACTAGAAGAAAAAGCTGAAAGCAACAAGAGAAAGATGACAACATATGCCGGGGAATAACAATGTAAGTGCTGATAGCCAGAAAGCAGTGGAACAACATATTCAAAGTGCAGAAAGATAAAAAAACCCTGTCAATCATGACTTGTAGAAACAGCAAAATCATCTCATAAAGTGAAGGTGAGAGAGAGAGAGAGAGACATTCCACAATAAACAAAGACTGAGAGAATTTCTTGTGAGGCACTTGACATGTACTATCTGATTTAATCCTGTCCAAAAACTTATTAAAGTTTTCCTTTTTTCTTATTCCTGTTTACAGATGGGGCCACTGTGCAACCAAAGAGAAGTTAAATAAATTGCCTGAAGCCATACAGCTAGTGAATAGGAACTGAGTCTAGATCAGCTGGTTATCAGAGGGTGTTCTGCTTTCCCCGAGAACTTTTATTCCATAAGCCTTCAAGCTACTTCTCTTTGAACTAGTCTACTTGCTGCTTCTAGTTGGATCCTTTTAAAAACACTTCCTTGATATTACTTTACTATTCAGAATCCGAGAATGGCCTTTTTTGACCTATAGCATGAAGGCCAGATTCAGTAGCCTGAATTTTAAAGATTTAAAATTTGGGATTTTAGGTACCGTTTAAACATGATCTTCTAATATTTCTCAAGTTGAGTAGCATATTTCATATCTGTAGTCTCTTCCTCTGCATCAATTGAAACCCTCAATTTTTTCGGAAAGTGGGAGGGGAGATGGGTAAACCTAGTTCAGAGCTCATGGATTTTAAGACTTCTCTGGTGTTCCCACTCTTTCTTTGTAGTTTCCTTTTTACCATACTGCTATGATCTTCCTTGATCCTATGTGTTGCCATATATTCTGAGTTATTTATATATATGATAATAATTAAGATATACACATACATATTACATATACATGCATATATGTGTAAGGGGGAATGACTGCATTGAAAACATGTTATCTTACTTTCCTGTATGTCTTTAGCAGGACTTAGCACAGTACCTTCTATATTACAGTAGCCTGTGAAACATTGTTGAGTGATGTCTTATGGTTTCTGGATAAGAAATTAAATATTAAAATCAAATAGTAAAAGAATATTACTGTACCCTTCTATTTAAAGTGGCTCAATTTGGTTGGAAAATTATGTCAGTCTGGAGTCTTGCTAAAATCAAATCTGAAGAAAACAGAAATTTTCCTTTTCTTGTTGTCGTCTCAAGAGGCTATCAAAGTATTTCAAAAGCAAACACTTACGAATTTCTTTTTAACCATCATTGCTGTGGACCCAGGGAAAATCGAGACAGATGTCAGGAGTCCTGGAAGCTCACAGCTCATAAATATGATAAGCTAAAACATAGCCAATTGCAATTTGATGGTGCAGGAATGGGAAGTTTCTTTCAAATTTGGACTGTAAAACGTTGTGTGATTCTCATACTTATCATGAAGAGAAAGCTGATCCAATTAACTGGCCCAAATATAGGCACTTAAATATGTTGTAAGGCTAATGAGGAGGTTAGTATTCATGAAAAAGTCATAGCTTAGTGGAAACCAAAGACTTAAAAATTGCAGTTTGTGGGATTTTTGTGGGTTGGTTTACTTCTCAAAATGTGAATTATCTTTAAACACACAAGTTCAATCATTAGTATGGATGTTTTTCTGTTTCTCTTTTTCCTTAAGCTTCTCTTTGGAGCTCTTTCTCATCTCTCTTACTTCGGAAAAAAAAAATCTTGTTAGGAATACCCTTTGCCCCAGTACATACTAGTTTCATTTATCCCATCAAATTTGTTATAACCATACCTTCATTTATCTGGGTCCCCTTCTGGCTACATATTCGTTCAATTTATGAAAAGTAAGACATTTCGATTAATGATTGGTAATTGATGTTGGTTCTCTGCCCAGATGCTGATTAAAGTTCTCATCATCTAAGGGAGATGAGGAGAGGGGACTGTGTAGAAGGAAGACAGTGAATTCAGGTGAAGAAATGAGAGGGGAATTTTTTTCTTGGGAAATGTGGAGGCCGGGTCCTCATATTTCCAGTGTTCTTCCATTCCTGCCTGGACTGGGGCTAACAGTGCACAAAAGCATGCCGGAAATTGTTGCTGCTATCCCAGAAATGTCAGCCAGCCAGAGGAGTGAGATTAGTATTTAAGGCAGAGCAGATAACTGAGCTGGGAACAAGCCACAGACATGGGTCTACATGGATTTCTAGTGTATACTCCATAGCTAGCTACTGGCAAACTGCAGGCACTTCTTGTTAATCTTGCAATGATACAGTCACGCATTTAATGTAAGTGACTAGTAGGGCACATCACTCTTCTAAAGGGCTTTACTCTACTTTTACTCAGCTCCTTCTATGTGCCAGGCACTGTCCTACGTGCCAGAGATACCCACTGGTGAATTAGACATAGACTCTTCCTTTTACTGCATAGTCCAGTAGAAAAGAACAATTGCCACTCTTATCTTAATTATTTTCTCTATATTTTAAATCAAGGAGAGCCAAAATATTGGCTCCTAATCAAAGTTTATTTTGTTTGTATTATGATAATCAACCAGGCATAAAACCCTAATAATTGGATGGGGTGATCTAATAGCTATATAACTATAACAAAATACCAATGAGCTTTGGTATTTATGACATAGTTTCAGCTGTCTGATCCCCTTTAACCTCACTGAGCTCTGCTTTCTCATCTGGAAAATAAGGCACAACCATATCTGTCCTGCCCAGACAGATATAGACAGCCAGCCTAGGTGCCAATCGTGAGGCCTGCATTTTACAGGTGCTGAACCTGAAGCTCAGACAGGATCCGTGAATTGTCTGTGGTTGGATATAAGTCAAAAGAAAGAAAATGGGACTCTAAAGTCTATGGTTTTTCCATTACATGTCAGTTGTTGCTCATTCGACCCATCAATCAGTCAGGAGCCAGGAGTATCCCCTCAGAACATCTCCAGATGTAGAGGTTCCGGGAAAGCCAATAACATTTTTCTGTATTTGGCAGCCTGTATAAATAATAGTGCCACCAAACAGGAATGAATAGAGAGGAGAAACAGGAAACATTACTTTAAGGTAATAATAAAATTCCTCCACAAGCTGACCACCCAGAAATAATCAATTTTGTGAATATCCTTCTAGTCATTATTTTAGAATGCATGCATTATATTTCCAGGCTGTTCTTGTTTCCTTAAGCCCTAGTCACAGGAAGCTGTTTCCGCACTGGTTCCACATAACATTAGAGCAGACATTGAACTTTGAGGCACTCTGGTCTATCCCCTCTTAGTATTCTGATGAGGAAGTCACAGCGAGAAAGACTGAGGCCAAGTCCTAAGAAGAGAAAACAGTTAGTAACTTAATGAATGATTTGCTACAAGTCATTGTTTGCTTACAAAAGGAAAATTCTGTAGCCTGACTGTAGGATAATAATTGAAATTTGGCCTGAGTTTAAATTTAGATGGGATTTTGATATGTTACATCATTGTTTTAGGCCCAACACAGCCTTTGCATGGCTTAATGTATGGTAGGTTCTCAAAAAGAATATTTGCTACTTGCCATTGGTATATAGAAATTAAAAAGAAAAACAAAACAAAAATATTTGCTTTCTCAATGAAATGCATATGACCTATTATGTACTTAGGAAATAAACACAATTTACTAATCCAAGACCATTATTCTCATATTCACCACCATCGGTGAAATTTTATAAAATGCATCTCATGTACAGTTATAAAAGGAATGGGAAGGAGAGGATATAGTATAGAAATATTGGGCTGTTGGAACTGGTTCGTGTGGTGATCGAAGTTTAAATGTATGCGCTCACTGAGGAAGGAGATGGAAGCAGGGCTAATTCATGTGAAGGAGGAGAGTAAGATGTTACCATTTGTGGATATGCTAGTGACATAAACTAGTCAAGGAAATGGAAATCTAGCAACCAATGCTATACAGTCCAATCCACAAACAATTGTTTGTGGAAAATAAGTTACCCACATTTAGGAGCCTAGCTAGAGGTGAAGGTGAGGTAGTGATCTTTGTTAATTGTTTTACTATAGATAGCGATCTTTGCTAATTGTTTTACCTGCCCATGTACTGGACTGGTCACCATTTTCTGAATACCAATTACATGTAACACCAGCTAACACTGAAAATGAACTTCCATCGATGATTGAAGGCTCTTTACATTGTTACATTTTTTAATTCCCATCAGAGTCCTGTGAACTGGGTTGTAACAGCATCCCCGCTTTGCAGATGAGGGAAATGGAGCTTAGGAAGATTCAATAAACTGCTCAAGAACATGCAGCTCTCACTCGAGGATCCAGGTTTTGAGCTCAGACAGTGCGGTTCCAGAGGCTATGCCCTTAGACTCTTAGTTGTACTACCTGCTGGAAGCCTTGATGTGGAAGGAAAGGTGGGGATTCTGTAGCATGATAAGCCTCATTCTACAGGTGAGAAGTCCAAGACCCAGAGAAGGCCAGTGATTTGCTCATGGTCACAGTTATTTTGACAGAGCCTGAGCCATGATGATTTGTACTCTTGTGTGTAAGATGGAATTAATTGGAGATAGGTTATGGCGACGGTAGCCTGAAGGTGCCGTGTACTTTTAATATGTCTGCCATACATAAACCAGTCATGAAAAGCTGGAAAAATGGGGTGGCCCACACAAGTTTTCAAGGTTTCTTTCCTTTTGTGAAGCACTTAAGTACTTCTGTGACTAGAAACATCATTCTTGCTTCCTCTGGGTAAGTGACAGATTCCTTTGAGGTGTACAGTAGCATCAGTTTATTGGCTCCTCAAGTTTCTATGTATGAGGAAAGACAACCCAAAAGGAAAACTGAGTGATGGCTTCGTGCCAGGGGGCGAACAAAAGGTGCAGGATGTTGAACAGGTCATCTTATTTCCATCTTCCCTACCTGGGCAGGGCCCTCCACCTCTTGCCAGGCCAGAAGGAAATGTGTTCACAATATTCTCAGGAAAGAGATTCTTCAACCTTCCTCCTTATCGCTGACAAATAATAAGAAAGACAGGAAGGGCATATCTGGTATCATTTCATCATTTGAACTAGAAAAATCTTCTCTGGTTAATACCTTGAGGCTAACTGGGATGTGCACATCAAAGAGGATTTGGATAACTTGCAATGTCATATTTCATGGGGAGTTCAACTAGGCAATTTATCACAATTGACCCTATCAGAGAAGAACCAACCATCCTTAGTAGACCTGGGGTTGCGAAATGCCACCACATTTGGCCATGAAATTTATCATGTCAGGAGATCTCTAGTCAACAATATGGGCTGTGAAATACGGCAGTGCTGCTGGGATATTTGTCTTTGTTGGATCTGACAGATTAGCCTTGCATTTCCACTTAGTCCACTTTTGCACCCCAGCGCCATCTATAATGACCTATCAGGACAATCTGCTTGGAAACAAGACTTGCAGCTCCAATGAGCTAGAGTGGGTGTGCAAGAGCCTCTACATATGCACCTATTTGGGGGGCACTCTGGTAAAATGCTGAAAAATTATTCTGACTTTTGAAAAATTATTGGTGGCTTTCTTTTATTTTCAGATAATTATTTTAAGAAAAGCAACATACTATAAGGAAACTTAGCCTCTTGATAACATCATGGGAGGCACATATGTTTAATATTTATTTTTTTCTCATATCATAGAAAAGAAGCAAAGGGACAGGCATAGTAGAATACCTTCTTCACTTCTGAGTTCCTCCTTGGGCAGGATTGTGAGGGTGGCAAGGCTGGTAATATAACTTTTCACCTCCCAGGTCTGTGTTCTCACTGGTTTGTTTTCTTTGCACTTTGTGTTCTCAGAATCTCTGCGTATCCACCTCTTCCTAAATTCTGCTTAATGCACATTCATTTACACCCGCACATTGTAAGAGATGGATATGGCTTCATATCCCTGGATTATTTTTTCATTGTAATAAATATAGAATTATTGAACTAGAAGACTTTTGGCATTTCAATTCTTAGTGTCTTTCTGGTAGTGATGGTGGTCAGAAAGAGGGACTATCAGTTTGCTCCAACATAGCAGATTTCACGTTAGGAATAATTTTGGGGAAAGCTTGGAATTAAATGTTAACAATTTTGTGTTTGAGTTCAGCTTCCATTATGTGTGCTGATTGACCTTGGGCAGGTCCTGAAACCTCTAAGAGTCTCAGATCTGTGAGACATTTGGGTAGATAGAAGCAATCCTTTCCCAGGATTGGTATGAGGTTTAAACAGAATTTTAGACATATCTGTATCTATACTTTTATTATGCTATAACTGAATAGCATAATAAAAACAATTTTTCTTTTCTTTGAAGAGGCAGCGAAAGAGAACTAGATGTTAAAATTCTAGTTTTCCAATTACTAGTTGTATGGTCTCGGGCAAATTATTTAGTTGCTCTGAGTCTCCATCTTTCATCTGTTAAAATAATGAGAGGAACTGTTGTAAAGACTTAATAAAGTATGTGATGTTCTTGGTAAATTCTAAAAGTAGTATACAATTTTTAAAAAAAATGTATACCTCATCTTGTTATAGAAAGCATGTTCATACCACAAAGAAACTCCCATTTGATCCCTGGTAATTTGACGCTGAGATGTCTGGCAGGCAATCCCCAATGGGACTCTGGTCAATTGGATAATTTGGATTTCATAGAAAATTAAGATAGATGGCATTCCTAGAAAAAGTATAGCTTCCCTTAACACAAAGACTAGACAGAATTTTGTCCCTTGGGCCCTTAGAGAGATGATATGATGATCAATACCTTCAACAACATCATTATAATAAACACAAGGGCAAGAATCTTTGGGTTGTAAATAAAGGTTTATTTTACAATTTTCCTGGTGTTGGGACACTATTAAATAGGCAAAGGTTGAACTCAGCTCTAAAGGAGTAGTTGTTTATTACCAGCGAACTATTGTGGTGAAATCCTCCTCCACTACCATGAATCACTGTAGTCGTACAGGCACAGGTACTCAAAGAGGACTCAAGTCAGCTGCTGTGATTAGGAATCTGTATTTATAAAAAGCTACCAGGTTTTTATGCAAATTAAGGAGTGAGATCCTGGGTGGAAATTGGGTAAAATACTGTGACTCATGCTTACACTCTGACAAATTCCACAGGGAGAAACTCGAGACCTTCCATTTACATTTGTATATGTAAGGTTCTATCTGCAAAACATTGAAAATGGGACTGAAATTTCCTAGAATTTAATTAGACTCTATACACAAGTCTTTTGACCACAAGAAGCAAATTGACCCCAGGGGAATAGTACAGACCACAGTTTCTGGATGACTTGCTATTGGGCCAGGAGGTTTGGGGTTGGTTTGTGACACAAAGAAAGACTTCATTCTAGACACAGCTCAGATCTCCCCTCTGAATTTTTGGTCTAAATACATGAGCCTAATAAAGACCTTACAGATGTCCTGCTGGTACCTCTGACTCAACTTGCACCAAACTAACATGTTACTGTCACCTGTGGCTTTTCCTGTATTCCACCACCATAAATAGAAAGTCCATCTTTTCATGCATCCATGCAAGGCACTCCAGAGTCAAACCAGCTTTTCTCCTTCCACCCCATTCCCACAACTAATCTATGAAGAGACTCTCGATTCTTCATTTAAACTAACTCTGTGTCGATTCTGACTTTCTAGTCCCTCCAACAGTGCCCTCAACTCACACCATTATCATCTTGTAACTGGTTGTAGGCTTCCACTTCCTAGTGTGTATTAGACTATCATATCAGATGTAAATTCAGTGAATGTTTCTGAAGCATCTACTATAATTAATCACTGGGCTGGGTGTTTTTACATATTTATCTCATTTCATTCTCATATAATTCTGTTATTATTGTTCTCGTCCGCAACTGGAGAAATTAAAAATTGGCAGAGTTGTGTGACTTCATTAAGATCACATAATTGCTGAGTGGCAAAGCCAGGGCTTCCACCCCACTCTTCTAATTCCTGGTCCAGCTGTTGCAGATTTCTCATCTGGAATTTATTCTTCACCCTGCTGCTCTGGTTTTCTTCCTCTGACACAGACAGAATCACAACACTCTCTGCTCAAAAACTCCCATACTTCCTTATTGTTTCTAATTTTTTTATTGACTTTGTAACCTTATCAACAGAAAATCTACATATATCCAATATCTGTAGGTTTATGTATTTATTTATAAAATACTTGCATTTATTAACTACATCTCTATATAAATTTAAAATGAAAGAGAACAAAATACAAATAGAAGTTATGATATATTTTCCATGCTGCTGTGGATCTTTTTAAAATTTCTCAGGGGGTTTCACTGAGCTTTGGACATCACTGAATTCAAGTTCAAGGGCCTTTATGATATCTCTGGAGCTCAAATTTTTGGGCTTACCTGTTAGAATTTTCCTTTTACCCCTGTATCCAAACATCACTACATCACTCATGGCTTCTATTAAATACTGTGCACTTTCAAGTCTCTTACTTTGCTCCAGTTGCTCCATTAACCAGAGGTGAGTGCTCTCCATTCTTTGCCAGAAGAAAATTAGCTATTCTGTTGCACTAAGCAAAAAGCTCCATCTCCTCCATCAAAAGTCAAAGCCAATCACTCCTTGAGCACATGGCTCATATCTGCCCCCCTCTCTCTTCCTTCCTTTATTTTTTCCTATTGATAGAGGGCTTTTATTGCAACTTTAAAAATTAAAAAAGTATAATAGCTCTATAATTCACATGCCATACAATCTACTCATTTAAAGTGCACAATTCTATAACAATTTATATCTTTCTAAATGTATTTTTTGAGATATAGTAATTGAAATATAACATTGTGTAAGTTTAAGATGTAAAATGTGTTGATTTGATATATTTATATATTGCGATATAATTACCACTGAAGCTTTAGCTCACAGTTCTATTATGTAACATAATTATCATTTTTTTGTGGTGAGAACATTTAAAATCTACTCCTTTAGCAACTTTGAAGTATATAATACAGTATTATTGAGTATAATCACTATGCTGTACACTAAAATGTCACAAATAGGGTCTTAGAAGTCATCCCACATCTTAATTTCCATAGCTGGATAACTCTTAGATCTTCTTATCTTCTTAATCCACCTACTGAATTATTCTTTTTTCAGAGGCAAAGATACTATTCAAAAACCTTGATATCCTTGTTTTAACTGCTGTGGCTTGCTGAATCAAAGCATCTGAATCTGATGCAAGTTCAATGTTGTTTCCTTCAAGAATTAATTCATCTTTCTGGGCTTGGGATAGTGATCTAGCAATACCTGTCAACACCATGCCTCATCTGAATCCTGCTGATGTGTTTTTCACTCAAGAAATTTTGGACTTCAACAGGAGACCCATGCTCCTGAAATAGCAATGTTGATGGGGAAGTAAGCATACACAGAGCTTATCTTGTAACAAGTACCCAGTGTACATGAGAGATCCAGAATAACCCAAAATTATCTTTCAGACGGTGAGCCTCTTGTACTACAGGCTCCCCAACTAGATAGTGTTCTAGGAACCTGTCTGCATCAGTGTACTAGCTGGTGTTGTTTGGAGAGGCTGTGTTTGGCTTCAGTGAATTTTTTTTGAAGACTCTTTCAATGCATTTGCCCATTTCATGGTGGGTGATTTACAAGTGCGCCTGCCCATACTGCATTGAGGGTTCAGCAGTTTTTGACCAAAACCAACATGACGCTGGTGTCCCACCCTCTCTGTTCACCTGATCTTGCCCCAGCGACTTTTTTTTTGTTTCCTTGGATGAAGAAAGTCCTCAAGGGGAAATATTTTACTGATGTGGAAGAGGTGAAACAAAAAATGGCAGAAGCCTCAAAGCATCAAAATCAACAAGTTTGAAACCTGTTTTGTGCAGTGGAAAAAAGTCTTGATAGGTAGATTGCATCAAATGGAGAGTACTTTGAAGGACTGAATTTTAAACATGTAAGAATAAATATATAATTTTTATAAATGAATTCCATTTTGGGGGGTTCCCCTCATAATACCCTCGATTGTTCTTTATATGACTCCAGAGTTCCCAACTTAGATGGTTTCTTTCTATTTCTCCACCATTTGTCAACCCACAGGCTCTTCTTTGATCCATGTCCCCAGTGGGGACAATTTTACCAAAAAGAGTACAGTGCTTGTGTAAGTTCCGTTTGCTTTTATTCTTGGAGACTCCACTCATTTCCAAAGTTATACAGGTTAGAATGTTTTCCCCATTCCTTTCAATGTTGTTTCAGACATTTGTACTACAGATTTTGATTATGTGGCTGTAGTTTGCATTCCCATCTTGGGACTTTTGACCTCCTGGGTTAATATTTTTTAAAAATCACTTTTATTTATACATTAACATTTACTCCTTGTGCTAAGAAGTCCTTTGGGTTTTGACAAATGCATGTCACGCATCCACAGTTACAGTGTCACACAGAAGAGCTTCACTGCTCTAGAAGTTTCACTGTGTTTTACCCATTGAACTCTTTTCTCATTCCCAAAGCAACTGACAAAAACTTATCTGTTTATCATCCCTACAGTTTTTCCCTTTACAGAATGTCTCATAATTGAAGTCATCCAGTATGTCATCTTTTTATACTGGCTTCTTTCACTTAGTTATATGCATTTAATATTTATTGATGTATTTTCCTTGGCTTGATAGCTCATTCTTTTTATTGCTGAATACTATTACATTGTACAGATGTACCACAGTTTATTCATTCACCTACCAAAGAACATCTTCTTGTGTCTATTTTTTGGTGTTTATGAATTCTTAATAATTCTTAAATATAATTAATTAATGGAAATAATGAATACATTCAACATTAAACAAATCTTTGAGTACATGATAGAACATCTACATAATGCTGTATTAAAAGTGTTTTTCATGGTACTAGAGAAAGTAAAAAAAATATCTGTGGTACAGAAATATATATTTAATATGTTTTTAATAATGTGAAACATGCGTATGTCTCTATATCTGTAAGGAAATACAGCATTATATTCATAGACTTTACCTCTGGGAATTGAAATAATAAATTATAGTTACTGTTTCAATGGTTTTCCATATATTTCATGAGGGTTAATTGTTGCTTTTATAATTAGGAGAAAATAAACCAAAATTGAGCTCTAGAGCCTGTAGGGGATTGTAGTTGCTTCTACGCAGAAGATGTTTTGGAATTTTCCTCCTGTCCCTTCAATTTCTTAGAGATTGCCTTTCTGGAATATTTCTTCCATGCTCTAGATTAATTTCCATCCTTCTGGATTTTCAAAACCTCTAAGGGTTTTTATGCAACTTTCTTTCTCCTTACTTCTTTCTCTCCACCTCTCATTAAAATTATGACGAACATCACCAACCAGACACTCTTGTCTCCCCATCAGCAGCAGTACCCGTGGGCCACATAGCATCAGGGCCTTTATTTTCTATAATACTTTGCATTCCATATTTGTAAGCAAGATTATTTTTATTTCCTCGGCACTGGGTGTCATAAAACTTCAAGTTGTTATATTTTAAGGTGTTTTTGATTGTTGTTTTTATAGTGAGAGGTAGAAGACAGAAGGGCCATGAACATACATGAAAGGAAAAAGAAAAAAAACTTGAAGTGAATGCATGCAAGCTTAGCACACTACTTCTGAAAGTTCAACTGCTTCTGTGACCTCAGCCCGCTGTATTTTTCCATAAAGTCAAAACTGATGAGGAAAGCTCATTGTGGTTTTGTAGCTGGATGTTTAGAAGAATAACAAAGTACAGGCCCTTAATTCTTACATTTTTAAAGGAGCTCTTAAATTTCTGTTTCTGTTTTAAATAAGTTGATATAGTATGTATTTCTATGACCATTGGCAAAACTATTTAGACAAACTTTATTTCTTTTGGAATATTATACATTCATTATGTTTTCACCAAATATTGAAACTTTAATGTTAAGACTTTGTCTCTCTCAGTGCAAGGGACACAGAACAAATGTATATATTAATTTCAATGCACACCCCTAACCACATTGGAAGTTCTGCAATTGATGAAAATGGATACACCCAACTGGCTGTCAACACCTGAGCTCTGCTCTGGGAAGATTTATTTTGAAAGAAACATCTTTAAAACAGAGAGAGAACCACATGCCAACAGGGTATAAAATGCTTCTTGCCAATGTCTGACTCAGCAATGGTTTCCCCAAAAGCCTAATTCTTATGGAAAATGATATGGTTCCAAGTCAATCAAGGCTGGTTTTCTCAGTTCCTTCTTTGTTATAGGCAGTGTGTTAACTTGCTGGATTTCAAAAGGCAAACAATCCTTAGTCAGTATGTCCATTCAAGGAGCTTATAGTCTAGCAAGAGGGGTAGGAACATGAATAACTCTATAAATAAAACTGTGAAAAATGATATTTTAGGGGTAGAAAGTGTGGCGCTGTGAAGTGCCATTTCTGAGGAAGTGAGGAGCTGGAAAGGATCTAAGAGAGCCATTCCCAACTGCTTGCCCACAACAATCTTTACTTTTACATCACTTCTGCTTGGTAGAGGTGACCTTGGTATGCCATGGATGCTTTGAGGACTGTTATGCATTTGGGTAGCTTTACAGCTTAATGCTGAGAAATCCATGATACCACTTTTGAAGGAGAGCACTAATCTTCATACTCTGGAGCACAGACCTGAATTTATCAGAGGGGAAGGGAGAGATGAGGCTGGTTCCTGCTTCATAGGACAAGCTCCCCCAACCCAGGCATGAACCTTACCTTTCTGTATCCTTGGCTTAGGCTTAGGAGTTCAGAAGCAAATTATATATTAAAATAAAACACAAAAAACAAAATACTGATTGTGTATTACCATACATGTTCAAAAACCTGAGATTATAATTGAGCTGAAAAGCTGGTGCTTGGCAGTTTTTAGGCATTTTCTGTTGGCCACGGAAGGCCAGGACTCTAGTCAGTGGGTGGAAATGATTCGGGAATATCAATAGGCAGATGCTTATGTGAAAAGGGTGTTCAGTAGGCAGAAATGCACATTTGGGTATATTGTGGGGGTCTCCAGTTACCTTCCATTGATTTTTGTATGACTCTTTCCTACCCATATATAGTAACGAATATTATAAATTGTTGTAAGCAAGAAAGCCTATGATTATTTCAGCTGTGCTTTGAAAGGTCCTTATCTTAAAAAGGCTCTGCTTTCTCAGAGTTACAGTGAGGGGCATTGTCTGGACTTCATGTGATTTTCTTCACGGTAACAATACTGGAGCTATAATAGCAAAAAGTGGAGGCCCTTGTTTATTGTATTAATTTGATTTATGCATCAGTCTGTGCCGCCTTTATGTTTTTATTATACAAATGTCAAACATACTATAAAAGTATAAAGAATACTATTAAAAACACTATTCCATTTGAGTAAATCATAACATTTTGCCATATTTCCTTCAAAAACTTAAAACTTAATAAATATCACAAACTAATTGTAAGGAAAGATTTTCTTGGCTGAAAAACAGACTCCAGTACTGCTCATGCCATATTCAATAACTCTTTGTTGCTAAAACAGCTCTTTGTTGCTAAACTACTTCAAATTTGAACTTGAGTTTAAATGAGATTTCAGGATTTGGCTCCTGCTTACCGCTCTAGATTCATCATTTGCCTCTTCTGTTCCTTACCAACCCCAGGTATACTATACTCCACCCACATTTCTTTCAGCTGAATTCTTCAGTTCCTGGAAGAAGCCATGTTCTTCCTCACTCACTCACTCCAGCAATGCCATTCTCTCCGCCTGGAATACCTTCCTCAAGGCCTCCTCTTCTGTGTGATTCCTACCCAGGTCTTAGTCTGTATGGATTTCTAAACATTTTTGGAATTTTGCTTTAAATAAATTTAATATTGAATACTATGGATCCATTGAAAGTTACATTTAATATCCGATATTTTTATAATACTCAGTCTTTACTGTATACTACTTGTATTAGTCTTACACACACACACACACACACACTCATATTCATACATGCCCACAGATACAAATAAATGAAGACTTAGACACATACTGGCTGTCTCTCTCCTGTTGGAAATGTGGTTCCAGATTGCCTATCTGTAAAGTATCATTTGTTGCCTGAGAGTCAAGTATATATTATACACCCAAATATAGTAAAGTTTTGGAGTACATACTATCTGGAACATTTACTAACATACCTCACAATTCCTAGCACAACTTCAGCCCATAATGGTTATTCAATTAATTATGGGTTTACAATGTTCTTTAAAAGCACTTGAAAATAAATGGTTATAAGTGGTTTTAAAAGCTTAAAAAGAGACTTCTCATAACCAACGTTGGGAACAGGTTTCTCCATCTACTTCTGAACTTGTTCCTCCTCTCTTGAGACTTCTGTGGTTTATTTATGGAGACTTCTGTGGTTTTGGTCTTGAATTTGCAATGATGAACTAAATAAATATGAAACTTTTAATTTAGTACAGACTTTGATATTAAGAAAATAAATCAATTATTTAGGCAAAGAACAAGGACAAATACATACTGAAAAGGGATGCTTCTTTAAATCAGGTGGTTAGAAACGGCCTTTCTCAGGAAGACATACTCAGGTTTGTATAGAACAGTAGTGCAGCCAAAAAGGAGGTTTTTTATGTTTTGTTTTCTACGGAGCATGAGGAAAGGGAGCCCAAATTAAAGTTAAACAATATGCAGATCATACAGAGACTTAGAGAAAGGGTGTGAGAAAACCCCAAATAATCTTGGGGTTCTATGATTTAATGCTATTTTTCTTCATGTGTATATGTGTGTTCCCTATTACTGAACTTACAGCTTTTAGTTTTAAAAACAACTTCAGATGTATGTTTATGTTTTTTCAGAAATGATGTGTACAAGCCCTGGCCCATGTGGCTCAGTTGGTTGGGTGTTGTCTCACACAGGGAAAGGTCACTGGTTTCTTTCCCTGTCAGGGCACGTGCCTGGGTTGGGGGTTCGGTCCCCAGCTGGGGCGTGTATGAGAGGCAACTCATCTATGTTTCTCCCTTATCCATGTGTCTCTCCCTCTCTTTCTCCCTCCCTTCACCTCTCTCTAAAATAAATAGATAAGCAAATAAATAAGACTTTATGATTGTTGTCCTTGTCTTCAAGATATACTATGCAGTCAGGTGCTAGGGGGTCAAATGGTGAGAAAAAAAATCCAATTTACAACCATGTGGGAGGTCACATCATGGCCCCCAAAGATGCTTCTAATGTTTTCCATTGTTACATTATGTGCGGATTTTGCCACATCCATCAGACTGATGAAGGTTTCAGTGCTCTTGGTGGTTCACGGACATTCGATAGGAAGTGTTTTGACTTTCGCTCGCACTTGTTAAATTAATCAAGCAAGGAGGCTGTGAGACTGGACGGCTCTAATGCTCTGACACCTACCTAAGCACACCAAAATTTAAGCCTGAAAGTACCTCAAGGTTATGAAATTGAAACCGAAAAACAGCCACTCACAAACAGCTAACTAGGCTTTATTTAAACTTTAAGCCAGTCAGTTTCTTTACTTTGCTTCCACATTTTCTCTGTAAAAGCTTTTGGCCAGCTCTGTGTGCAGAGCACTTCCAACCCTTTCTGATTTAGCCACTGTTCAATTTGGAACATTCTTTGCTCAAATAAATTCTTAAAATTTTAATATGCCTTAGTTTATCTTTTAGTATAGTTACTGCAACCAAACTAGAATACATATATTGAACGTCGGTAAGGGCTTTTAAGCCCTTGCATACCATGTACCAGATTCTGTTCAAGCATTTCCGTTAGTTCTCCTGGTTTACACTTGTGTGTCTCCAGTACCAGAAAATTATTAGCTCCCAAGTTTGTCTAGTTTATCAACTCTAGTTTTAAGGACTTTTCTAATGTAAAAGCTGGTTTCTGGTAAACTCCACTTATTTTTCTCTTGTAGAGACACAGAATAAAGTCTACTTTTCTTACTTAATGGAATTTAAAACATAAATGCAATTCAATGCCTAAATTATTCCATTCCTAGTTAAACATAATCTCATTACCTTTGTGTCTTTCTCAGGAACCTGTCTATCACTGGTTAGGTCATCTTCCTGTACCCTAGATACTCTGCACTTGACCTGATAAAATTACTCTTTTCATTCACTCTGTATCTTCAAATTATCTGTAACAGCTCTCAAGTACTTGTTAATTTCCTTCTAAAAGAAAATTTAAATTTTTTTGACCCATAGAAAACATTGGCTGCTTTAGGAATTTTGTGAGCTTCACCAGAAATAAGTTCTTTCTTGTTTTTTTTTTTTAATGCTATGATCTTGAAATTCCTGGCAATGATGTTTGTCGGGGGGCATTTCAAAAAATGTAAAGCAGTGTTTGCCAGGAAGAAAAATGTACTTCACCTGTCTTCCAGTGAGTGATATCTTGTTAGAGATGATTTTCTGTGAAATAATTTTAAACAGAGATGTTTTTTATAGGCCTATTGTCAGTGAGCATAAATATTTTATCCAGAAGACAACAGTATGTTGTGAGTGGATTAAATCCCTGGTTTCTAAATTGAGCTTGGTCAGTGCCTTGAGGGTTCCCTGGAGTTATCCACACAGTTACCATGGGGGATGTGTACTTGAGGGGCGTGGTCAAATGGGGGATGTCTGTGTAGAAGGGGAGGGGGCCAGCTCAACTAGGGCTGTTCCATTTTTACCTGCTGTTTGTATATATGTGTGTGTGTTGGGCTTTGTCATTAGATTTAGTTGGAGAATAAGTAAAAATTATTTTGAAAATCACTGGAACCCGCTAAATATTTTTGATACTATCTTAGAATTTTTCCTTATAAATAGAATTTTCTCATTAAGCCTCTTGCTAAATCTGGGCTCTTTTGTGGCACTGGAATAGTGTTTGTGACAATTAATGACGATGCCCCCGACAAGGTCTAATGACACTAAATGAAGAAGTAATGGTTAGGAGTAGGTAAACTCAGGACTGGCCAGAACCCTGCTGTCATGAAAATGTCCTTGATAATGAAGAAAGAGGAGTGAAATTGCAGTTCTTCTGGCTGAAGAGAAACAGATTTGTTCCTATAGAGAATGCTTTCCAAAGGTTCCCCAAGGCTGTGCAGCTTTTTAAATCAGCAAGCTCCTTTTATTTTCAACCACAAAGTGGAAAAAAGCACCTCCTTTTCTCTTTCTGTCTTTCAAGAAATCTAAACTGTAAGTATGGTTGAGTCACCTTATCTCTTTTTGAAGAGGGAAATGCCATCCCTTTGTAGGTTGAATGTAGAAGATTTATGAAGAAAGACAGAGTGGCGAAATGGATCATAGCAGCATTGGATTTAATATTTTCTTCATTTTACAATGTTCTGCCTTGCTTGACATGTTTACTTTACAAACACTTATATCCCTGGCTCAGAGCTGCTCTCTGCACACCACGGTGCATAATTAATGTCAAGGTGGGAGGCGATTATGCTGCAAAGGTTGCTCCCTCTGCTCTGAAAAGCATTTTTAAAGCCAATTTAGGTCACACATGGTTCATTCTCTTAGAAATTTTTCTTAATTGTTCAGCTAAAGAGAATACCTCAGGGTATTTATTAACAGACATTCCAATGGGCTGTCTGCCCTGGGGTGTGTGCATGCTGGAGGGTGGGTAACAGGATCTCACCGGGCTCCGTGGTGGGGGGCAGTGATTGTTGTAGGAGAGAGGGAGCCCAAGAACATTAGCTTTTTAAGCCCCAGAAACATAAGCAAATCAACAAAGAACACAATTTAGCTAAAAAGTATGTGACAAATTGCACAGTGTATGAAAAAAGAAAGCTCTTCTTGTTTTCCTCACTCCAGTAAGCCTCTGAGGTTCATGTGGCAAGGAACATGTCAGATTAGAAATTAGATACAAAATACATTTTTAAATGGACCATTTCTTTTATGTTCAGTTGTCATTTGCTGCTTTTTTCTGAGCCCTCTGCTGACAGGAGAGTAGGCTGACAAGCTTGCAGTAGCAGGCAATCAAGTCAACTTGATGCAAAGTCCCCAAGGTTGTGTGTGTGTGTGTGTGTGTGTGTGTGTGTGTGTGTCTATAGTCACGAAAGCTGGAGCCAGAAGAGGTGCTCTCCTGGGGTGGCAGTCAGTGTCACTGATAGGAAAAGGAAGAAAATGGAGGTTCCTTTAGATGTCTCATCTGCACAGTGGACTGCACCAACCTAGGGTAGCAGAGCAGTAGACAGCACTTCCTCCTCCTTTCGTTTCTTCCTTCCCAAAGTGGCGTCCACTTGGAACCCTAGAACTAATGTAGAGGGGGACCAGAGCTGATGTAGAGGGGAGTCAGGATATGCCACTTTAGCAGAAGGATTATTTTGAAAGAAGCCTCTGGGAGCTTCCCTTAAGCAGGAACTCCTGGGAACCAGGCACCCAGGAGGAAGCATGAAAATAGAACCTACCCCAAATCCCTTATCAGGAGAGTTTAACATCCCTGAAGGAAAACAGGTTCACTCATATCTGCACAGACAAACATCACACATTGTTTTAGCTCTAGATTGTTCTTGTTGAAACTCACTCATCTTCCTAAAGAAAACTATTTGTTCTTTTCATAAGGCCTTTTCTACCCCCATCCTTTTCCTTTACTAATTTAGGTATTACATATAAACCTCTAAATTCAAACATTTAAGGAACTGGCTACATTTTTTTTGTTGGATACCATATTTATATAAATAAATCCTTTTTCTCTGGTTCGTGTCTTAAGGTCAGTTTAATTTGTACAACCCCATCACTGAATCTCGGTGGGTAGAGAAAAAACTTTCTTTTCCCACAATAACTTTCCACCTTCATCACGTCCTCACATAATGAGCACCAGATTTCTCTGGAATCAGTGTATGGACATAATAAATACTCCTTGTGGATAATCACCATGTGTCTTGGGTAGGTAATTAAGAAGCAGAGCCCAAGAAAGGATTCTTCTGCAAGGCAGTTGGGGAGGGAATACTGCAGTTGAAATCTGGGAAGGAGTGAGGGGAGCTGGATATGGTAGTGGAAGAAACTCTGTAAAGATGTGGATTCTGCTGAAGTCTAGCTTTAGCCTGATCCCGCATGGAGCTGTGGACCATGGTGCGACATGCTGGTCCCACCTTGAAAGAAGGGAGCTAGTTTTCTTTTTATTACATAACATTTCACCATTGGCTGTGGGCTGCCCTTGGAGGGAAGCATTTCTCGGGGTGTGGCTCCAGGTAGACTCCTATAAGCAACTCTCATGAGAAGGAGGCATCTATGAGTTTCTAAGAGTCAAGTTCAGAACAGTTGGAGGATTAAGGAAATCTTGCTAGGGTAACAATAATGTCTGCTGTAGTATGCAAAATACCCATTGTATCTAATAAATTCTTCATGACAGGGATATCCCAAGATCTACTGCAGATATGCTAAATCTTTGTATGAAGAGAATTACTAAAGATATAAGGCAAGGGTCAACAAATATTTGTTGGGAAGGGTCAGATAATAAATATTTTAGACTTTGTGAGACAGGTGACCTTTATTACAACTACTAAACTGATTGCTATTAGAGCATAAAAATAGCCACAGACAATATATAAACAAATGGGCAAGGTTGTATTCCAATAAAACTTTATTTACAAAATCAGGCAGATGGCAAGATTTGACCTGTAGGCTATAGCTTGCTGGCCTCAATATAGGAGATAAAACAGAGAAGACCAATCAACATTCTCAATTCATTTACCATCTTAGAACACCATTAACTTTTCAAATACAAAGTTTATAATAAATATATTCCCCAATTTTGGCTTACAGTATAGACTTTGCAGTTATAGAGACCAGAATTCCACCACTTTCCAAGGGATCCATTTTGCAGGGTCACATTGAGGAATAAATATGGAAATGTATCCAATACATTTAAAATATGATGGCTGGCACTTCATGTTTAATAACTTATATTACTTTGTTATTACTGTTGTTCTCTCCCATGGAATAGTGTTTTATAATTACTCTGCTGGCTTTGTCATTATTTTTTTTTAGCATCTGATATACTTGTGAGGTGCTATGAGACTAGAGAGAAGTTTTACAGAATAAATACGACTGCCCAAGGGAGGTTCTATTTTTTTATATCAGTTGACCCATGATTAATACATGCTTTCTGATTTGCTAGTCTCCCCCTCTTTTGCTCAGTGGAGATAGATGGAATAAAGATTTATAAATACATCTACATCTAGGGATGGAATTGATGTTGTGGAGGAATTAGACAGTATGGAATTCTGGTAGAAAATCTTACATATAAATAGATCCTATTTGCTGCAAGAAATAATTACCAGACTGGGAAAATGAGATGACCTGAGATTGCACCTTAACCTGGCCGCTCTCTTGATCACCACTTGCCTCGGTTCCTCACTGAATGCCTGAATGAGTTTCTAACTCCACTGGGTGTAAGTCAAAACAACTTTCACTGGTTTCATTTAACTTCCATTATAAAATGAAGACAAGCCTTGAATTGGGGGCTTGATTTAAAACAGAGCTGTCTCTCTCTATTTCTCAGGCAGGAAAAAAAATGGGAGCAAAAATTACTCTTGTCCCTAAGGTGCCTGTGGAGTTGGCCCCTGTTCCGGAGATGAAGCTGGAAGGACCAGCACAGCTGATGTGGATTCATTGAGGATGTGTACTCCTCAGAGGCAGGCCATCCATCACTGCTCACTTGTGGGGCTTTGGCTGCTCAGATGACTGCATAACGTCCAAGATGGACATACAACTCTGCCACAGCCTGGGGGAAACAAATGGCATCCCTTTGGTAGATGAAATGGATCGGGCCATCAGAGGGAATCTGTTTTGTGGAGTCATTTGGCTTACTGAACAGCCTCATGTTACAGATAAGTGAAATCCTACAGCAAAGAAGCCAAACCTGCTTTTACGTTATTTTTCCAGAAGTAGAGCTGTTTGTTGCCAGGAAAAGTTCAGCTTCATGGTAATGGGGATCACTGGACTGTGACTGGACTGAGAGTATCCTTTGCTTTTCATATTGAATCCCAAATTCTCATCATGGCTGTAAACAAGTCAGTCTCCTGCCATGTTCTTCCTCATCCATATGCTCCAGCCACAGTGGCTTTTTCTTTGTCCCTCAAATCCGTCCAGTGGATGCCATGCCAGGGACCTTGCACATGCTATTCCCTTGTCTGGAATTTCTTGAGCCCAGTCTTCACAAGACTTGTTTTCTGTGATCACCGAGTCAGCTCAAATGTCACATTCTTGGGGAGTTTCATGCTGACACCTCCCCCTGAAGAGGCTCCATATCACTCTGTGATGCAGTGTCCTGATGCTTTCTCTCCAGCACTTTTCATTATCTAGGACTTACTGGTGTGTGTACTTTTTAATTGTTTGAGTCTCCCTTCTAAACTCGAAGTTTCACGACAGTGCTGTCCTTTTCTCTCTGTATCTTCAGCTTCTAGACAAATGCCTAGTACAAGGTGATGCTTATTTAGTATTTTCTGAAAGAAGGCATTAAAGAATGGGTCAGATAATTTGCATTATGTTCAAAATTAGTCCTGTAAAAATGGGAAAATTTCATATTCTGGGTTTCAGGTTTCTTAAAATGAATAGAATAGAGAATCTTAAAGAATTTATATACATTTATTTTATGAATCTGTGGGGATTTTTCTTTTCACTGACTTCAAATTTTGTTAGCTATGCAATAACACACACATGATATTGGAATCAAGAGTTAGTACTCTGTATCTTTCTCTGGCTATGTCTTCACCGGGCCAAAATAAATAAATGGTTTTATCAAATCTGTTATCTGACAGCACATAGACTTTATTTTCAGGTTATATAGACATAGTTTAAATAAATAGTTAAAGATGAGATTAAACTAGAATAGTTGTCCTTAAAATCCAGAGATATAAGATACACATATAACTTTTCCAATTGTCAGAAGATTATTCTTCATTGAAAAATGAGCCTTCACTGGAATTTAAGTTATAACACTTAAGAAATTACTAGCTTTGACTTCAGGTTTTTTTGTTTGTTTGTCTTTGAAGATGATAGAAAATTTCTCATAACACATGATGCCCACACAGCATCAGCCTGGTGTTTGTCTTGAAGATTACACTTTTATAAGCAGGATGTTCCTTTTCCTAGAAGATTTTAGTTGTCTTGCCCAATTACTCATTTTTGTGCTGAGATCACATGCTGGGTGTTGGTGGTTGATATCATTTGGTTAACTTCACTCACACTCCATTCCATGCACATAGCAGTGGGTATAATTTATAATTAGAAATCAAAGAAAGTGTTTTTATAAGTGTATTTCATTTTTGCCCACAGACATTTATCAAGTGCCTACTATGCCCAGTGCTTTGGTGAATACAGACAAGAAAGTAGACAATGCAGACCCTGTCCTGATTTATGTTCCATATCAGATGTTACAGACATTAAACAGCTACTGTTTATCAGGCATCAGCTGGACACTTTCCCTTTATGTCATTTATTCCTCAAAACCATCATGCTTTAAAGATGATGTGATTGTCCAAATCTGGCAGATGGGAAAACCAAAGGTTAAAGGTTCTTGCATTTTTCCAGGATTAAATTTATGTCAAAGTGAGTACTTAAAAATCAATTTCTGATTTCAAGTCCGGTGCCAACTGCAGAAAGATAAGTGACAGATAGCATTAATGAAACAGCTATAGGACAAGGCAGGCTACTTTAAATACAGCAGAGGAGGAGAAACATGTATTTCTATATCTTCACTTCAAGGAAGCTCATGTATTAGTAAGGGTTCTCCAAAGAAACAGATGTGATCTGTGATCGGCAAGCTGATGACTTAGAAGAGCCAATGGTATGAGTTCCAGTCCAGAGGCCAGCAGGCTCAGGACCCAGAAGAAGCTGAGGCTTCAGTTTAAGTCCAAAGGCAGGGAAGAACCTATGTTTCAGGTTCAAGGTAGGAGGAGTTCCCTTTTACTCACGGGTCAGATTTTTTTGTTCCAGTCAGGCCTTCACTGACTGGGTGAGACCTACCTGCATTAGGGAAGGCAATTGAATTACTGATTGCCTTTGATGCAAAGGTTAACTTCAATCAGGAACAATAGACTCCTTACTGACTCACCCAGAACAATGCTTGACCCAATGTCTGGGCACTCCATGATCCAGTCAAGTTGGCCGGATAACATTAACCATCACTGTGGTTTTCCCTTCTCTCTCTTTTTATGTGTTAGTAATAATAGGTCATAGTTGCTTCTGCATAAAAATTCTTATGTCAAGATTTTTTTTTTTAGTTTAGGCAGATGCTTGCTTTTAATCTTTTCACACTGCCCAGTACCTCTTCTTCTTTCTACCAGTTCCTGGTATCTTTTAGGGAGCTACCTCTTTTCAATGACCTGTTTTTGAGAGGACTGTACATCAAGGTATCCTACTTTTCTCCACCTAAAGGGCAGACATGTGACCCAGGTTAATCTGAACAGACTCTCTCTCCCTGGGACTGTGACTCAAGTAAAGTGACACAAGGAGAACAAATGGTTGGGTGTACTTGTTTCAGGTGGCAGAGACTTTTTGAGTACTTCCTGCTGCTTACGTACCTGGACCTGCCAGATTTTAAGCCTCGTTCTTCAGTCTCCCATCAACATCCTTCTAACAGATTTCCCTTTTGCTTAGTTAGCTACATTTGTTTTTGTTGCTCATGATGGTGATACCCTATCAGATTTAAAAGCGTTACATGATTCCCCACCTTTCTGTGTCTAGTCTCAGTGGGGATGAACATCAGCTCTTTTAGATTTGTCACTGGGATGGATTTCCCAAAAGATTAAATAAGCCTGGACTACCACCGACAATTCTGTAACAAAGCTATTTTTTGAAGTGCTTTCACTTACACATTGTCAAATTTGGCTCCCTTTGACTTGCATGGTCCCCACATACTGAGACTGGAACTAAAGCCATTATTTTTGCTTAATCTTAAAATCTTCTTATGATACTTGCTTTTCAAGTGGGATTCCTGGAGTTATTCAATCTTTTATATTGCCTGCTTTAATGAGGGGTACAATGGCTGATGATGCAGCACTGTTTCTACTGCCCTAGTAGAATTTCTACACAGTAAGAACGCATGACCAAGACTCTTCATCCCATGCATCCCATGAAGCACCCATGAAGCTCTGAGGACTCAGAGCTTCAGTGGACCGTGAGTGCTCCGGCTGCATAACTCACTGAGCTGTCTTGCCAGTTTCTACACTGGCGTGACTGGGCATAATTCAAAAAGGAAAAGCTCATATTCATTCCATTCTTCTGGAGCTCTGTGATAGCATTTAATAACACTCCAGTGTTGTTATGCTTCAATGTAAAGAAGCAGGGACCACGAGCGACTGAGTGGCTAGGTGGAGACTCAACAGCACGGAAGAGGACTCAGGACCTGAACTCAAAGCTTTCTCCTTCGTGGGCTTGAACAGCCTGATTTGTACTGTTGATCTCTCTCCCTCTTTCTTTTTCACACGGAACTGCACTGTTCATAGAATGCTCTGGTGTGTCTCCAAGTCAGACACTAGCCCTGGCACATCCCATGGGTGCATTCTAGAACTCGATCCAGTCAGGACCATGGGCCAGGAACCAGCAACAGCATCTGTTTCAAAAAGCCTGTCACTCCTGCCATTGCTCCCATTGTTCTGCATTGCTTTGGCTGAGGAAAATGTTCCTCGTTGACAGTTTCATTTGGCTGCTTTAGAGCCTTACAAATCCTCACATGGCATCTGGGTTCTTTCCTGTTGCTGTCAAGTGGGTCTCATCATTGCTGCTTTTTTTGTATTCGGTACATTATGCCTCTGTCCTCTTGTTCTCTGGCTCGTATTTTAGCAGTGTCATACTCAGCACAGTCCCATCCTTACTTTTTAAAAAAATGTGTATAGAGTATATCACGGGTAAACCTTCTGCTCTTATGGTCACACTAGCACACGTTTACTGCTGTCTTTTAGAACCTGAACGCACTTTGCTATTCCTCTCACATTTCATGCCCCAGTGGTTGTTGTAAGTTCCCTGCTGTATTACAACTGCATTTCAGACACTTAATCCTCATATCCACAGGGACATCACATATTGCTAAGGTCAGAATTTTCCTCTCTGTGAAACCGTGCAGTTCTACTCCTTAAGATATATGATGTGCTTGGGTTCAGGCCTTAAAAAATTCAAGTGACTTGGTTTGCTTATTATGGCACTTAAAAATATTCACAGGCCTACAGGGACAAGTCACAGACTTTTTCTGGCCCTTACAGAAAAAGGAATGGATAGGAGTAAAAGCCTAGGCTTTATTCTGCCTTCCCACCCTTGGCTCATACCAACAGCATCTACAACACATTTGTCTGTTTAGAGTGTACACTTTTGTGTTTTCACATTTGGCATTTCTAGCCAAGCATATGAAGCACTTTAATGTAAGTGTTTCAACAACCTGACTTAATTCAGCATAACTTTGGTCTTTGTAACCCAAAACTGGGATGGGTACCTTCTCAACCACACATCTGTTCCTGTAATGAAGGTAAGAAATCACTGTTGTTTGGGGGGTAGTGGCTTTGGGAGGTCAGAGGATGTCCACATTTCCCAGATTTATCTAATTCCTGGTGAGTTTTTAATCCAAGATTATGATAATCCCCTCTTCTCTTTTCCAAAGTTAACTCTTTTTTCTCTGCTTTTTTGAACGTAGTCAATTCCTCCTTTAATTATTTCTTGATTTTCCTCTCTAGTCCAATGCATGAGGCCCAGCTTCCCTATGACCACAAACATGCTCATGTTCTCCTTGTCAGAAAACCTATTTCTCTCAACTGTATTAATACCTCTGGACTCGTTTTCCACTCACCACCCAAATTTACAAGTTCTGTTTCACCACCTCCTATTCATCCCCAAATAGTTTATAGGGGATGCTCCTCTAAAACTGTAAGAAGAATGGATGAATCTGCCAAGAGATAAGGGTAATATTTAAGTTTAGACTGAGTGTGGAACGGGGTATATCAGAGAGAGGGAAGCACAAGGACAGAAGCCTGGAGGCAGGACTAATAGGATCTGTTTTGTCAAAGTCAAGTATAATGGTAGGTGTTTCAGATATGAAAACAAGTTTAGTTGTTAGGATGCTCTCATCTTGTAAACTAAAGACAATTGAAAGCAAAACAAAAACCTTGACTTGCTACACAGAGAAAAATGAGCAGACAGGAGAGCTCTATGTCTTCTCAATCACCACTCTTCTCATGATTTTTCCATTGGCTAAGTGATGATTAGAATCGCGATCTACAGACTCCATGACCCCAGTGCAGAGGTCTCAACACACCTTGGCAGGTTGCCTGTTAGGTAAATTCTTGGTTTATCCAGAAGCCCCAGTCACTGTCTGTAAACTTCTCTGACTTATTGATCCTGGTGTATAGTCCCTGTTAATAGCTTTACTTCGCCTAACAGACATGATTGCCTCTCTTGCGCAACACACCGTCTGCGAGAGTGTTTTCTGCCTGTTGGACACTTGCACGTGGAGTCAGACTCCACTTGGGGACCACAAAATTGGGACGCAAGTGAAAAGTGAAATTTGAAGGATAAGATGTCCATTTAGAATGGCCATGTTGACAAGTGGTTTTGTTCAAGTCAGCTGGTCATTTAACAATCATTTCTCTTTCTTTGGTGTCTTAGGTGTCTCCAGTTGAAATTCTGGGTTCCCAGGTAAGAAAAGAGGGATCAGCAAGCAGGTCATAGCCTCTCTGGGTATTTACTCATGTTGTCATATATTACTCTTTCTCTTTGCTCTTACTCCGTGAATAGAATTCATTTGGCTCCTGGGAAATAATACTTTTAATGGCTAAGAACATGCACTTTCATGCCAGATTTTCAAAGCTGAACCCCAGCCCTTCACTTAGAAATACATAGTCTTGATCAAGTGACTTAACTGTTTGTGTCTCACTTTGTTCATTTGTAAAGCAAGGGTAACAATGGCAATTTTCTTATTGAGTGAAGGGTAGGTGAATTAACATATGAACAATGTTTAGGACAGGATTGTGACATTGTAATTTCATACTACTGTGTAATTTCTTTTTAAATTTTTTTAATTTATTTATTTTTAGAGAGGGAAGGGAGGGAGAAAGAGAGAGAGAGAGAAACATCAATGTAGGGTTGCTGGGGGACATGGCCTGCAACCCAGGCATGTGCCTTGACTGGGAATCGAACCTGTGATGCCTGGTTCGCAGCCCGAGTTCAATCCACTGAGCCACACCAGCCAGGGCCTATTGTGTAATTTCAAACTACTGTAATTTTAAGCTATCATTATTATTATGGTTGAGTTTTACAAAATATCCAGAGCTCTTAAGTAAATTGTTAGGACAAAAGGCAAAGTTCACTGTGGCAAACCATCAGTTGATCCCATTCTTCCTTATAATACTCCCCACTTGCTCCTCAACATGTTTTAAGATGTGGATAATTCCATTAGTTTCTTGGGAAGGAGCTGGCATTGGGAGATAATTAAATGATACTGTATTTGGAGAAGAGTTTTCTTATTTTATATCATATATATGTAATGAGAAAAATGTAGACCTATGAAGTAGGCATAAAGTATCCTAATGCCTGATTCCCATATGCCATGCCCATCACTCAATCCAGCCAAGAATAGTAAATGTAATAAGCCACTAAATCACATACATGTTGGTCTTTTAAAAAGTTATTTCAGTACCTAAGAGGGAAATATGGACAGTTAATGGAGCCCTGATACTGATAATAATGTGTTCATAGACTAAGACTCAAACTTTAATCTTTGATGATGGCAACTATGGTTAACCTTTGGAGATTTTTTTTTTTTTGCATCTTGTTAACAACTAAAAGGATAATTGACTATATAATTCTGGGAAAAACCAGGTCATGTCAGTTCCATAGAGTTCTAAGGTCTTCTTCTTTCTTCTGTTTCTCCTTCCAAGAATAAATTTTCACTCTCAGAACAAGATCTTGATGTAAATTTTCTGTATCTGAACTTTTCCGTTGTTTATATTACATGTGTCATAAAAATTATTTGGCAACTCTCCTTCCCTGTCCTCTGCCCATAGCTTAATTTCATCTTTCCTTTGTGATGGGAAAATCTGGGGGGCTGTCAACACTTAATATTCATCTGTATCCTTGTGGGTAGTGATGGCACTGATGCAAGGTTCTGGGGTCTGCTCAGCTGAGCCTTTGACGCACAGATATTCCTTGAGGATACTGCTGAAGCTGGCCAAACTCAACAATGTACAATTTGGGGCGACAATAATTTTATAGGTAGAAAGAGTCTTCCAGTATTTCTGACTCTCCTGCTTCCAGACAGAGTTGGAGATATGGTGGAGGCAGCCTTTCTGGTGGGATTCCAAAACTTTGCTTTCGGTGGCTTGGACTTGCCATTTAATACTTTGAAGCCAGGAAGAAGGTCTTGTGACCAGTTTTCAAAGCTGAAGACAGTGATCTGGTGTCTCTGACATCTGGACTTGAGAAACTGGTTTATTGAGAGGTGACAGACAGTTGTGTGACCTTCTCTCAAAACCCTGAACTGAATCAGGCGTACACTTGCAGGGAAAAAGATGATGACTGGAACAGGTGTCATCTGAAAACGACTGTCTGCACAACCCTCAGCCCCACTGCTGAGAGAGATTATACACCTCCCCTTGGATAATAATCCTGTTTTCCCTAATCAGGCTTCTTTTGTTTTGTATTCAGAAGGAGGGAGATGATATTGTAAAATCAGAACTTGGAAGCCTTTGAGATCTAAACGTGAACTAAGTGTATTAAAAGTTGGTTATGAAATCTCCCATGAAGAACTCAAATAGTTTATGGAGATACTGTGCCCTCAAGAGGTGGAACCTAACTTCCCCCTTTTCCTGCAGTGTGAGCTGCACCACAGTAGCTTCCTTCCAAAGAGCACGTTATGGAAAGGAGGAAGGAAAGTAACCTCCTACTGGAGAAACTTGATAAACACTACTTCAGCTAAAGGACCAAGGTCAACATCAACAGTCATAAATCATATTGATAGCAGGCACCCTTGTTATGATATGATGAAAATGACACTTCGCCTCTGTGATCTTCCTCCTAAACCCTGTTACTCCAGTCTGATCATGAGAAAATATCTGCCAACTTCCAAATAGAGGTACCTACAAAACCCTTGACCAGTACTCCTGAAACTGTCCAAATCTTCAAAAACAAGGGAAGTCTGAGAAACTGCCACAGACAAGAACTTAAGGAGACATGAAAACTAAATACAATCTGAGATCCTGGGAAAGGAAAAGGTCACTAGGTAAAAACTAAGGAAATCTGAATCATGGACTTCAGTTAATTAAAAGAAGTCATTTTTTTATATCTCAGCTAATTTAATTCTCCCAGTGAAATGATGTCTCCTTTAAGGGACAGAATATATGGCTGGGAGCCTAATATTCTAAACCTCTGCATTGAAAGGTAAAGTGACTTGCCCAAAGTCACACAGCTCATGAGTGACTGAGCTGGGATTTAAGCCTAAAACTTCTATGAATGCTGACAACATACAACAGATTTGCCATAATCCGACAATGACTTGCATATTCATTTTTCTTTGCTGCTGTAGTGAATTAACATGTTAGCAGCTTAAAACAACACCCACTTACATCACTTATATCAGTAGTCTGGGTCCAGTGTGCCTCAGCTGGGGGACCTTTGCTTAGAGTCAGTCTCACAAGGCTGAAATCAAGACATTGGCAGGGCTGCCTTCTTTTCTGATGCCACTAGGAATGAATCTGCTTTTAAGATCCTTCAGGTTGTCTGCCAAATTTAGTTCCTTGTGGTCATAGGACTGAGGTCCTCGTTCCTTTTTGGAGGTAGGCCCAGAATTCTCTAAATTCCTGCACTCCTTATCACATTGCCCTCTTTATATTAAAACCAGCGCATCCGGTCTTTCTCATGTTTTGAGTCTCTTTGACTTCTCCTTGTATCTTCAGCTAGGAGCAAGCTCCAATTTTAAGGGTTCTTGTGATTAGACTGGGCTCAGTGGATAACTGGTGAATAATCTGCTGGATATGGAGTGGAGAGTCAGGCCTCCCTACCAATTCATTCTATCACAGTATAACATCTTCACTGAATGAAGGGTAGGATGACTTCAGGGCAGCTATGCAGGAAAACTAATTTACAGACCACATTCAGATTCTACCTCCAAATGTCCTGAAAGTGATAAATCCATAATTTCTCTCTTCTAAGGTGAATAGTTTTTCAGTTTGAAGTTTCTGAACATAAAATTTATTTTCCAATCCCTTTGTATATTTCCCCCAAAATATCCATAGATAAATTGCTTATAATTTCTCTACTGATTTCCTATTTCCACATCATATATGACTTCTTCACACTTCCCTTCCTGCCTTGCCTGGAAGTTCAATAGCATGGGTGCCAGGCCATGTCTAGGGTTCATCTAGAGTTCCATAGAGTGAGCCTAGGAGGTGGTCAGTCATTGTGGAATGAGTGAATAAATGAATGAGCAGCACCTGGGAATTGAGAACATGGGGTATTTTGAGAGACTAAGGAGAAGTTATCACTTAAACTCGTCTCCTCTCTGCCTCCTCCCAGGAAGGAGAAGCCCCCAGGCGGGATCACTGGGTTCCATGGCCCTCAGTGGGCCACATTTGCAGGGATGATATCACTGTGCACTGAGGTTACAGTCAGGCCATGGGGTTCTCTTTCTGGTGCTCAGTAAGTTCTTCCCCTTCCCTGTGGTAGAATTTGTACACGAACCCTGGGATAATATTCCTGTAACCAGCTCTCTGGATTCTCTTCTCTGGGGTTTCTTTCTTACATGTAGCATGGTGGAGCACAGGAAATCTTATAAGAGCTTAAGAGGAGGAAAGAAGGTTTTAAAGGAGCATGGGCTTTAGCAATCAGACTGCCTGAATCCTCATGAGGACTCGGCCCTTTCTAGCTGCGTGAGTTTGGCAAAGTGAGGCACCCTCTCTGCTCCATTTCCTCATCAGCCAAGTGTTGATAATAAGAGTAAATATTTCATAGAGGGGAAAATGAGATTATGCCTATGAAGCATTTTGCACAATGCCTGGCATCTAGAAAGTGCTTGTCTCTTATAGCCACTTGGCTCATCCTCTCATGTTCTTCAAGCATTTGTTCAGATCTCACCTTCTCAATGAGGCTTCCCTGAGCTCCCTACCTCACACCTTAACCTCTCGCTGCCATGAGCTGGTGCACTCCTGATCTGCCTTGTTTTGCTTTATCCTATAGCCTTTGTCCAAATATTCTGATACATTGCATTTATTTTTTAATGTAGGTTAGATATTGGAGGAAGAATAGAGACTGAGATGGGAAGTGGGCTCCTCTTCATGAAAAGTTTGCTTTTATTTTTCAGACATTAAAAAACAGAAACCCTCTAAGCTAAGTACATCCCTATGGCATCATAGTTGAAGCTTTTACTGAGCTTTAATTTAAACATCAAATCGCCCCCACATGGTAAATAAATACCAGATAAATATCTGGTGTCTTTGTAATGTCTTTTATTGTTTTCTTCAAGTTCAATTCCTCTGATCCTAACCATGGTCACCACTCAGCACAGATTATACCCCTGTTATATTTATACTCATAAAGGAGCAGTCTCGAGGTTCTACTATTTGGCTGAAAGGCATTAGCAAACACTTCCTTGGTCTTGGCCTGTCGTTTGGAGAGGACAATTTGGGACCACAGAAATTCAAAGTGGACTTTTTTTTTTTTTTTTTTAACTGAAGAGTCCTATAAACTCTTCTAGAGTTGAAGCTCTGCTTGCTTGATATTCTCCCTGCAGCACTGTGAACCCCTTTCTTCTATAATTCCTCTTATTGATAGTTAAACCACAGGTACCAGCCCTTCCTCATCTCTTTCCATACATGTACATCTTTCCATATTCTCATCCTACTAATGCAATAGCATCTGCCTTTCTATTCTACCCATTTTCATGTCATTCATAAACCTACTTCCAACACCCCTCCCCTCTGGCCATAATAACCGAAACTAATTTTTCCTCTCACATTACTCTGGTACTGGTGATTCTCTCCAAGACTAAATCTTATTTAATCTGCACATGTATTGTCATAGCTTCTACTGAGGTTTAATTAAAACTACTGATTGACCCTACATGGCAAATGCATACCAAATAAATATCTGGTAATTTATTTTTTTTATAATCCCTTGGTGTTTTCCAGAACACTGGGGACTAATTCAGGGCTTGGTATATTTCTGACAACATCTAGTTCAACATTCTTTGTACTTCTCAAAGTACAGTTATATTATGACGATTTTTCTAATTTTCCCGACAAACTGTGATCTCTGACTTTGATATCTGCATTCAAAATTATGCTTTTTTTGACATTCTTACTATCCACTGTACCTATCTCTTTCCCATTTCAGTCATCTCTATTTTAAAATGTAGGGGTTTTATTCTTATTTAGGTACGGCAAGTCCATTAGATCAGGAGACCACTGTGTTTGGAAACTTATGGTTCCCAAGAGAAGGGGGCCTGCCACACCCTGTAGGGTCACATAAGGAAGCATTGGGTTGGTCAGGAGGCAGAGGGGGCCAGGGAAAAACATAGACAAGAGATTTTTATTTTTTAATTTTTACTGTGGACTCCATGGGAAGGAATGGGTGAAGCAGAGTAGACAGTTTCAGATTGGCTAGTCTGAATAATTGCCATGGGCTCTGGAGTATAGAGGCTGTCTTGAGTTGTCTGGTACTCGGCTCTGGGATGATTAGGGCAGAAGAATAATAGCCTGGTATGTAAGAACCTGCTAAGGATGTTAGTTAGGAGTATGGCTTTTGGATTGGTTGGTTTGCATACGAAAGAAACGCTTACAGGAGAGTCCTTTACTGACTCTAGGAAGTGGCTAGCCCTGGGAGGCAGTCTCTCAAGGATTAATAAGTGCCACCCTGCTCCCCGCCATGTGACAGCATCAGAAAATATGGAAAATAAATAGGTATGATTAATAAATCTAGTTTCCTAGATTCTCTCCAGATCCTTAACGATTGGATTTCTATCTTCTTTTCCACATAAGTAGCTCCTCCCAATTTCCTACCCAGTTAATACTTGATATTCTGTTTTCATACTTGGGAATGTGACTTTCCATCAATACTCTGACCCCCTCAGTTTCACTGATCACCATCTGTACTTAAACTCCCAAGATGAAGCACTTGATTAGACTGGCCATGTTTCACACTCACTTTGGATTTTGTTCTCTGGAATCTCCTTCACCAGCTGTGCACCCCTGTCCACTTTTTTATCCTTTGTTTGTGCCACTCAACAAGTTCTTTATGCTTGAAAAGCCTCTCAATTCATCCTCTCAAATTTGAGTTAATAGACTTCACTTCCTATCAATTTCAGAACTGACCCACACAATATCTTCAGTTTAGCTATTCCCTTCCACTCTTTCTTCCATCGTGTAGTATTTAGGCCTGGTTGCATCCCTTCAGCCAGGACCAGCAATCTTCTTTCTCCCACTCTCTAAACAGTATATACCTCAACGCTAGGTTGATCTTTCCTAAACATCATTCCTTTTATGAGACTCTCTTGCACAATTACCCTCATTGACTTCTCTGCATCCAGAGTGCAGAACAAACAAATTATTTCAGGATTAATGTCCCTTCACAGTATGACTTTTTGCCCTTCTCTTGACTAAAGTCTGCTCTGATTTTTTTTCTGGCCAGTTATGAACTTTTTCTCTACATGTAACTCTACAGAGGCACTCACATTCTGTCCTGCTTCAATTATTTGTGTACTGTTAGACCTTATGCTTCTTAATGGCAGGGTCTTTAACCTTATTTATCTTTGTGTTTTCTAAAGTGCTCAGCAATAAGCCTCATAAATGACAGGTATTTAAGATTACTTTTAATGGAATGAAATCTCAAAACACCATGTTAAGAACCCTAGTTCCTTCAGCTCAATCCTTAATTAGGTGACATTTTTAAGAACATAAAGATATTTTATAGGTAATTGGACCTACATTCTGGGCAATTACTTTACAAATGTGTATTTGATTCAAAGAGTTAAACAAAGTAACAAATTGCCACTTGTGCCTTAGTTTGCATTATATTTTGTACTATAAGCTTTCCTTGGGCTTTCAACTGTACATTTAGTGTTTAGAAAAGGGTTAAACAAATGCTGTGTGTTGCATCCAATAGAGAAGGGGAAGTGAGACGAATTAAGTTGTTTACATAAAAGCCAAATAAATCTAAGGCACAGATATAGTTTAATATATCATGAACTCCCACACATTGCAAGCTTTGAGAAGGCAGCTACATTACCTTGCCTGGAGAAAGTGAGGGGGCAGAGAACAGTAGAAAGTCTGATTTATGATACTATAGTGAGTAGACTGGCCACTGCCTAGTTTCCCACCTGGTAAGATCAGTGTTGGTGAGAGGCAGTAGGAAACAAAGTCATAAACTTTCAGAAGTAGGAAGGTTCTTAGAGGTCATTTGATTCAATCTCCTGCCCATTCTCCTGCAGGAATCTTCCCCAAGTGCCACTGACATATGGCTTCTGTTGAACATCCCACTGAGAATGATGATTGCTCTATTGAGGGATCTCATTTTACTTTAGGACAGAGCTAATTATTTGGAAATCCTTCTTTTCTATTGAGTTGAAATATGCTTCCTATAACTTTTACCCAGTGGCCCTCACTCTATCCTCTGGAGTAACACAGAAGAGATTCAATTTCTCTTTCTTATAATTGCCCTCCAAATAGCTGAAGCTCCTGTCATGTCCCCTGTCAGTCTTTTTTTCTAGAGGCTAAATAAAAATCTCCATTCCGTAAATGACAATTTCGAAGCACTTTATTGGCTTCCTGCATTTGGAATTTATATCATGCCAATTAGCATATTAATTTGTGTATATTTCTATTTTCTTTCCTCCTCTTTGTCCTATGCTGAATGAGTTGAAGGATTTTTTTTGAAATCTTTTATTCTTCTAGTCACCTTTTTCAACCTCCACCTTAGGTCATAAATCTTTCCTTTAACCACAACTTACTGAAGAGAAAGGGGACAAAAGACTGCATTTAAAAGGAGTGTCTTTCCAATGATGTTAGAGGGAAATATATTGATACTGTGGTAGTTAAGAACATAATGAAATTATTTTAGGAGAAATGCAGTTGACCATTGAACAACATGGGTTTGAATTGCACGTATCCACTTATATGCAGATTTTTTTTCAATAAATACTGTAAATGTATTTTCACTTCTTTATGATCTTCTTGACATTTTCTCTAGTTTACCTTATTATAAGAATACAGTATATGATATAGATAACATACTAAATGTGTATATTCATTGATTATTCATGTTGTTGGTAACGCTTTTTGTCAACAGTAGGCTGTTAGTAATTAAGTTTCCTGGGAGTCAAAAGTTATAAATGAATTTATGACTGTGCATGGGGTTAGCACCCCAACCCCTCTTATTCAAGGCTCTTATTATTACAACCTCCTCTTATTACAGTTGTAATGTGGAGATGGGACCTCAGGAGACCCAGTACAGAACACAAGCCTTTGAGGAGGGCTTGCCCAGGCTCCCTTCCACCTACGGTGCTGCCTCTCTTCCCTCCGGGCTGGGCTGTCAGACTCTGGCTTTCCCTCTGCCTGAGCCCTGGAGAATTTGGAGTGACTGTGACTTCTCTCAATTATATCAGTGTAGTTCTCTCAAGGCAGTCTCAAATTACAACTCCATGAATAAAACAAGGCTGAAATCCCTGGCATAGGTGACTATGTGACTAAAGCGACTAGAGAGCACAAGGTCAACAAAAGCCTTCTGGACTTGACCTCCTGAACCTCACTTTAAGTGGTGCTACAACCTGATGAAATATCTGAAAATACTAAACAGAGTACCAGGCTTTCATTCCTGCTAAATTTCACCATGCCACTTTTTGTCTCTTTGTTTCTCCTTTTTCCCTTAAGCATTTCCATGGCTTGATTCAGTCCTCCAGTTAAAATTTCTGTCATCTTTCATTTGATAAATATGACATTTATGTCTTAACCTAAGCTTTAGGTAAAGTTATTGAATAAGATAGAACCAAGAACAGGATGCTTAGGTTTGCCATTTGAGACCTCCACAGACAGATACAGATATTTTAGCCAATGTAGTTAGGTTCCTATGTCCTACCCTTTCTGAAAACTCTTAACAGTATTGCTAGTCAGCAAACATTTTTTTTTTATTCTTTATTTTATTGATTATGCTATTAGAGTTGGCCCATTTTCCCCCTTTACTCTCCTCCACCCTGCCCATCCCCTCCCACCCACATTCCCCCCTTTAGTTCATGTCCATGTGTCATAAGTTCTTTAGTGTGTATATGTCCCATACTATTCTTACCCTCCCCCTGTCTATTTTCTACCTACTGTCTATGCTACTTATTCTCTATATCTTTTCCCCCTCCTTCCTCCTCCTACTTCCCTGTTGCTAACCCTCCATTTGATGACTTTTTTTTTTTACTGTTCATATTTTTAATCTTCTTTTTCTTAGGTAAGTCCCTTTAACATTTCATATAATAAGGGCTTGGTGATGATGAACTCCTTTAACTTGGCCTTGTCTGAGAAGCACTTTATCTGCCCTTGCATTCTAAATGAAAGCTTTGCTGGATAGAGCAATTTGGGATGTAGGTCCTTGCCTTTCATGACTTGGAATACTTCTTGCCAGCCCCTTCTAGCCTGTAAGGTCTCTTTTGAGAAATCAGCTGACAGTCTAATGGGAACTCCTTTGTAGGTAACTGTCTCCTTGTCTCTTGCTGTTTCTAGGATTCTCTCCTTCCTTTTTACCTTGGCTAATGTAATTATGATGTGCCTTGGTGTGTTCCTCCTTGGGTCCAACCTCTTTGGGACTCTCTGAGCTTCCTGGACTTCCTGAAAGTCTATTTCCCTTGCCAGATTGGGGAAGTTTTCCTTTAATATCTGTTCAAGTAAGTTCTCAATTTGTTGCTCTTCCTCTTCCCCTTCTAGTACGCCTACAATTCGGATGTTGGGACGTTTAAAGGTGTCCTGGAGGTCCCTAAGCCTCTCCTCATTTTTTTGAATTCTTGTTTCTTCATTCTTTTCTGTTTGGTTGTTCCTTTCTTCTTTTTGGTCCACTCCATTGATTTGAGTCCCAGTTTTCTTCCCCTCACTATTGTTTCCCTGTGCGTTTTCCTTCATTTCTCTTATCGTAGCCTGCATTTGTTCATCTAATTTATGTCCAAAGTCAACCAATTCTGTGAGCTTCCTGATCACCAGTGCTTTGAACTGTGTGTCTGATAGTTCAGCTATCTCTTGGTCTCTTAAAAAAATTGGTTCTGGGGCTTTCAAATCTGTTTGAGCCATCTTTTTTATTTTCCTCTGGTTTGGTTGCGGCTGTTTTGTAAGGGCGGCAGAGCCTTAGGTGTTCACCAGGGCGGGGCACCCCAGTCGCTGGGTTGTGACATGGTATGTGGGGGCGGGGTCTGAGAGGGAACAATGGCGCCTGCTCCGCTCTCTCTAGGACTTTCGTCCCCTCCACTGCCTCCCACAAGCAAATTGGGCCCTTCTGGTTCTGGCTCCCGGGCGGGCGGGTGGGCTTGCGCACTTTCTCGGACTCTGTGGGCCTCCCCGAGAAGTCCCCTGTGAGCCTGAGAGAGACTCCCGGCCTCAGCTCCCAGACGGGGCTCTTAGGCTTTGAAACCTGGTGGCGCTGCCCGTTTTCGCTTAGATTGCGCGCGAATGTGTGGCTGCGGACAGCCAGCTGCCTTGCGCCCCTCACTGGGTCTGCTAGTCGCCTCCTGTGCCCAGGGTCCGCCACCGGTCCGTCCGTCTGCGCCCTGCGCGCCCGTGCCTGCCGGCCAGCGCTTCTTCCCGCCGGGACCCCTCGACCCCGCTCCGCAGGCCTCCGACTCCGCCGCTCCTTACCGGTCTGGATGTACTGGAGTCCGACTTCTGTTCAGTTCATTTCTCTCTGTTCTGGTTGTTTTTTTGTTTCTCAATTTTTGTTGTCCTTAGTTTTGGTTGCGTGAGGAGGCACAGTGAGACTGCCTATGCCTCCATCTTGGCCGGAACTAGCAAACACTTCTTCATTCTGTCCACAGGGGCATCCAAAAACTTTGTCATAGCTGCGCTGAAGTCTGAATGTAGTATGACTACTGCATGTTTTAACCAAATTTCCTTACCAAAAAGAAAAGGGAGTGGGCTTTGTTTTGAACTCATGCTGGTTCCTAAGAATCGTCACATTCTTCTTCCCGTGCTCACCAGCATTCTTTTTGGTCATTAGTATGGTTGCAAAATACACAGATTTTATTAGCCCGTAATTTTTAGAATATCTTTTCATTTTGAATTTTTATTTTTACTTGGTACTTTTTGCCTTATAATGAATGTCTCAAATACACTGACTTTTTATGATTGTAACTCAAGCTTCCTTTAGTCCCACAGTTCAGCTCACTGTGCTTTAGAAATTGATTTATTTAACCATATATGATCCATCTGGATTTCTAAATAGTTTTAGAAAAATCCTTATGTTCTGAAACAGTAGTGTCAGAAGTGAGGTATCTCCAAAACAATAGCCACTTGTCACATACAGTTACTGAGCATTTAAAATGTGGCTAGTACAACCAAGGGACTACATTTTAAATTAAAAAAATTTAGCCTAACTTTAAATAGCTACATGTGGACGATAGCTACTATATTGGACAGCACAATTCAAGAATTCAGGACTTTTCATGAACAAAACACATTTCTTTAGAACCTTCTTTCTTTGTTTGAACATTGAAATCATTTGATTGTGTAGTCAGATTTAAAATACAAATTAGTGCGCTTCTCTCATTGTGGGATTACCTCCATACTTTCATGGAAATGCTTGAAATCTGTTTTTCTTGGTGTATGTAGATGTGTCTGTCTTCTGCTTCTCTTCAGAACAAAAATTTTAAGATTTTAGAATGGCATTCAGGAAGAGCCATTGCAGGTGCAGGTGGCTGAAATTTTGCCCCCCCCCAAAATAGGGGTACATTCTCCTCTTTCTTTTATAGCACATTAATTTAATATCATACTCCTCTTATTATGACCCAACCATCATCCTTTTAATTTGCAGGGGTGAGTTCTTGAAGTTTCAGGGCCTGGGTGCAGTCTGGATAGGTGTAAAAATATCTTCCATTAGGAAAGTACAGATGTTAAGAAGAAATTAATGCTTATGACAAGAACACGTTTCTTAAATAATTTAAAAGTTGAAGCCACAGAATATTATCAAGAGAAATTAATGTTTTACTGAGCTCAGATACAATTAGAGCTAGAAAGATTTTTACACAGGTTGGAATAATGTAGTTGCTTGCATCCACATCTTTGACTTTGTAGCTTGGGTTGCTAGGTCAGCATGTAACTTGTGTGTGTGTGTGTTTGTGCATGTGTGTTTGTACATATACACTTAGGGTCATATAGGCAGATCTGTATGTACAGTGGCACATGTTTATTCCTAAGTCAGAGTTTGCATTTCACATTTTCTTATGGGTAATTTATTCTTATGACAAGAAAATTAGAGGAGCCCTAGGATTCGTTAACTGTTTCTGAAGCCATGGGATGGGTGCTTTATCCTCCAAAATTCATGAATTACTAATATGTAGATTACTAATTACAGTAATGATACCCTGCTGTTCCAGGCTGCACAGTGGAGAACACTGTGCCACACTTGGCTTCTGTGATGCCGCTTTTCTATGGAAGTTGAGGTCAGGTTGGTCTGACAGGCACAGCTCACTCATTCACTGACTCACGGTGACAAATCTGGGACATATCACCCTCACTGTCTTTGTTTCCTTCCTGACAGACTGAAGGATTGACAAAGTGACCAGACCAATCTCCAAGGTTATTCAGTGGGAATGCATTAGTAAACGGTTACGTGTTTGGAGAACAATAACTCCGAAGGAGAGAACTGAGTGTTTCTTTATGTCTCTTGCTACCCATAGCCCATTTACAGGCTCATTTCCTTTTTTTTTTTTTTTCCTAACACAGTTGGAAGAAAAACAATGAGCTCTGGCCATTGCATTCTAAGTAATTACTGATTACCCCATACCTTTTCAGAAAATTATGCAGAATGGGAAATAAAACCAGTGACTTCTAGGTGGTTTCCAGTGTTTGTAGCAATAAATGCTGCAACCCAACTCCATGTACATCTGTGTTACTTAACTTTCTCCGGCCAGCATTGATGTACAACAGTTCTTGAGTCCAGAGACTGGAGTCCTGAGGCCCTTACCACATCCCCGCTTCAATGGACCCTGGACTTACTTAAGAGAGGGCAATGGATTCTTAGGCCAGTGCAACAGCAGAGGCTTCCGGAACTAGCTTTTATTTGTGTCCTAGATCCAATCATCCCATATCTACCTTTGGCATTTCTTGAAGGGGCAAACATATATAGAACATGACAAAAATAGGGAATGTGTGTGAGCTTCCCTTCCACTCTGTGTCTTTGTTTCTCTGCTGTTTGGTGAATTCTCTTAAGCAGGTGGGAGCTCTTTACCCTCTTAATGAGGAGCAACATCAGATGCCTGCCTACTGACTTCCTCTCTTCTTCTTGCCCCCACCATTCACTGCATCAGTGTTGATGAAGTTACATGGTGAAAAGTATGAAAATATGTCACCCTAATATATGCTACTTTGGCATAGGGATTATTTTGAGCTAAAAGCTCTTGAAAAACAGCAGGTGCAAGAAGGGCCTTCTCATCTTTCCTTTTCTTCCAGAAAACAGGACGTAGAAGCTGCTATGTGGAAGGTGCTCTCCCTGTACCAGGAAAAAAGAAACAATCTTCAATGGGAAGTCAAAACCTAGAGAATTCTGTACAAACACACCTCGTTAAAATAATTCTATCTTCCCATAGTCCCTCGGGAACATTTTTGTTCCTTTTCCACAATTGTCTCTCTTTGTTCATTCTAGTATAAAAGCATTTAGGTCTGGCCACTTCTTAGCGTCTTCATTTCTACATGAGGGCTCCTGTATAATCTTAAATCTGTATGAATCTGTCTGATTTTCTCCCGTTAATCTGTTTTATGTCAGTTTGATTTCCAGGCCCTGCTAAAAAACTTTAAGAGCATAGTGGGAAAGTTTTGCCTTCCCTTTGGTGGAATAGAAGATACAGAGATTAATAAGGTGCATTTCTGAAGCTGATAGTCTCTCCATTGTTGCTGTTTCTTCCCCAAATAACTCCCCTTATCCCAACCCAACCCGGGTTCACCAAAAAGAGAGGTGCTGATTTTAGGAGGGGAGGGAGGCTTACTGAAATCACAGAAGAATTCAGGAATAGGAGAAGACCAAGTGGACAAAAGGACACAAGTCACTAACAGCCTTTAAGTAACACATTTAAGGCTTGGCTGCTTTTATGTTAAAACCATTAGACATGATTAACGCTCTGGCAACTCGATAAATAGGAGCTTTAGTTTCTTTGAAATAATTCTGGGCTGTGGGTGGAGAGAACAGAAAGAGAAACGTAATTAGGGGGAAGGTGGAGAGGTAGGGGAGCCCTTCCAAAGGGTTTACTTTTATAACTTGTAACTCAGCCAGCTCACCCTTCCATTGTTACATGCTAAATGATGCTTTATTCTTGTTCTGTAATTGAGGGTGATTACAGTTTAGAAGTAATATTTAAAAATGGATTATCTAAATGTATACTGCTTATTATGTTGGCTCAGTACATTGTGTGTATAGGTTGTAAAGCATTTTGTGGATTAAGTTGTAATTAATTTTTTATCATTTTAATTTCTTATGCTGTTCTCTATGCCCCTTTGCGTACAATATTCTCTACCAGGAATTTTCTAAAGGCAGCTGAGTATTTTTATTCAGCAGCTAAGCAATATCTTTTGGTACAACTCATGCAGAACCAACTCAGATATGGCAACAGGAGAAAAAAAAAGAGACAGTTTTCCTGACAAAATTTCTTTTGCATATAAATTATGAGTTTCTTGTAGGAATTCTTGAACTAGTTATTTAAGCTAGATTGTATTGAAAAGTTGGTTTTGGGGAATTGAGTGGTGGTAGAATTTTTCTGCCTAAAAATGCAGGTAATGAGCAAGATGCATATTATAGGCACTTACGTACCGAACTGGTCATAAATGAGAGGGTTCCTTGTGATGAAAATTACTTTTTACACTGTCATATATTTATACTGAAAGCTTTGTCAGATTAATGCAGTATTTTAATGGCACCCTGGAAGGGTGCTTGTGTTGTGGATTTCTATGAAAAAAGCAAATGCCCAATTACTTAAGAGCCAAAATAGCATGCCCCAAACACTAAAAGAGATTCCGTTCATACTGGATATTTCTGAGGCAATCTGGTTTTAAACGAACAACCTTGTTACCTCTGTAATTACCCTGCCTGACAATGCTACATTTTATCTGAGCTCTGCTCTGGGAAAAGAACAAACATTAAGAAATTCCCTTGCCTTTTGTGTTCCCAGAAATGATTTAGTACAAAGAACCACTCCTCTTTGTTTAACTTAGATATGACTCATGGATACTGCCACATGACAAAGTCAGACACAGACCTTCCAAACTCCCATTCTTCATTCTGTAAACATTTAGTTGAACTGTTGTGCCCCAACTTACCAATCAAGACAAAATGCTCATTAACCAAACTTTGGTTAAGATTCCCTCCTTCCCTCGGATCATTGAACTGCAGCCCACCTTGCAGTCCACCTTGCAGCCTGAGCCTGCACATGACCCCTCCTTTACAGCCTGTTGTGGACTGACTGCTTGTGTGCCCCCCTTGCCCCAGATTCCTATGTTGAGACCCAACTGCTAATGAGAGGGCATTAAGAGGAGGTAATTAGGATTCAACGAGGTCCTGAGGGTGAAGCCTTATGAATGGGATTAGGTCTTTATGAGAGTCCTGCCTTTACTCTCTCCCAGGTGAGGATTAAAGTCAGCGGTCTTCGAACCACAACAGGACTCTTACCAGAATCTGACCATGCTGGCACTCTGATCTCAGACTTTCAGCCTCCAGAACTATGAGAGATGAGTTTCTGTTGGATATAAGCCAACCAGTCTATGGTATTCGTTATTGCAGCTTGAATGGACCGAGACACAGCCCCTTCAGAGAATAGGCTGGATTTAACGATAAAACATAATCTCACCTACAATCCTTTTAGACCAGAGGATTGTCATCCCACTTCCGCATACCCAGTTCTTTGCACCATTATTTACTCCTCTCTACAAAACTTCACTCTCATGGAGCTTGCAGATCTTACAGTCAAGGCTCTTCCGATCACCACAGCCCGTGGCCCTGTTGCTATAGTTCCCTACACTCACCCCTTGCAATAATCCTCTCAAATAAAGTCTGCCCTTCCTAAGTCTAGATTCATTTATTATTTGATGTCAATTATACTTGTTAGAAGCAGAATCCCAAGGAGCTCATAGAAATTAAAAAATTTCCTAAGAGCTTTCAGGGAAATAAACCAGACATGAAATTTTTCTTGCTGTGTTCAATGTTTTAGAATAAATGAAAATGAGTTACCAAACTCTCATTCCTTAAGTAGTTTCCCCTCAGAAACTCTCAACCCTGCCCATGTTTTGTTCACTATTCCAGAATAGAATTCTCTGTGTCCACCTTCTTTTTGAGAACAAGGCTGCAAGGATTAGTTTCGAGTTTCTGTTGACAGCAAGCCCTGGGGTCTATGGCATGAAGTGACTTCTGATTTTGCTACGGCCGTGATTTGAAACTCATGTTCTGTGAGACTGGGGTGGGTGGAAGTGATAAAATTGACCGTCTGAACCTCACTGTGGTTTTATTATCTGGAAACAACTGTTAAGAGAGAAATCATGTTTTAGTTGTGTTCACGTATTTTGAGATTCCCTTGGAATGCAGGCTTTCTGCTATTTTCATTAGCTTGCCCAGCTCTCAGGAACATTTTTGATATACTATATACACTCAGCAGATATTTCCTTTCATATATTATTAAAAACAACCATATCTCAGGGCCTTCTGCTGCAGAGCTAGAGATAAAAAGTTTTGTGGCTTTTTTTGGGGGGGGGTGCTGATAGCAGAGTGGAGAACAGGTAAATAAGGGAGGCGAGTTTTTCCTCTGACTCCGTTCCCAAGGTCAGAGCAGGACGAGAGTGCCTGTAGTTCGAAGAGCATTCTTCATGCGCCTGTTACCTATCCCGTTGGGTTTAATTCTGTTTTTAATGAGTTGCACACCTGTGTCCCTGGCTGGCTGCCCTCTACACAGTGGGAGGAGTCAAGGGAGGGCAGAATCCTCCTTCATCCCGAGTCCTAACATTTGGAACTGTGCCTGCCTGTGTTTTGTTGAGCATTCCAAGTGTGGGTGGTATTCTGAACATCTTCCCATTATGCTGAGCCGCCATCATCTGCTTTGTTATGCAGATTGAGGTTAAAGACAGTGAAATCCTGAAATCCCCAGTCATATTCAGTCACATCACAGCCCCAGCAAATTTCCCAACTGCAGAAGCAAATCATGATTTTTTTTTTTAATTTTCTGGTTCATGGATGCTGATCTCAGCTCAGAGAAGATGGTGATGGAGACCACCTCAGCCTTGGGTTCTGGGGCCCCACAGTAAAGAATACAGAATGACTCCTGAAAGCTGAGAGTCTTATTGTTACAGGGTGCAGCCAAGAGGGGGGGGGACCCCAAATGGACATTTGAAATGGGGCCCTGAACTCAAGGTGTCCAGAGACTCTAGGATGTTTTTTTTACCTCTTCTCCCCCACCACAGGTGTGAGTTGGGGGAAGGGGCACACAGAGCAAGAACATGCAGGGCAGCTTTGCAGCTAATCCATGGCATGGTCATTTAACATACCTATAGCCTTGGGCTGGTTGCTTGAATACGCTAAATAACTATGGCCTTGCTCTGGGCTAGGGGGATGGAAAGGAACTCCTCCCTGAGACGTGACTGGGAGCAGGTCCCCTGGGTTTCAGCGCTTGGGTGGGAGCTCGGAGGAGATTGGTTCCAGGACATGGGGTGACACTTGCCCAGACCCATGATGGTGACCAGAAAAGCTGGAAAGGACAGCAGATTGAGGGCAAGTGTGGCCAAGTGTGGGAGGAGTCGGAAATGGGGCTGCAGAGGAAGTTTGGCGCGGGGATTTAAACCCAGACACGGCAGCCATAGGGAGAACCACGAGGCTCTGGCAGAGTAGAGGGCACCCTCAGCCCTGTGAGAGAGAATTCACCATGCGGATTTAGCAGAAAGTTGCCACTCGGCTTTGGCCGAGTGGCAACCCCGTCTCCCCACAGCTCTGTGGGGAGAACCACGCGGATTTGGCTGAGTGGGGACTCCCGTGGTCCTGCAGAGGAAAGAGGACCACGTGGCTGGACTGGTGGAGAAAGGACCACGTGGCTGGACTGGTGGAGAGAGGACCACGCACCTTTGCCAGAGTGGGTTCCCCCACAGCAGTAGTAGGGGGAACCGTCACCCGGTTTTAGCAGAGATTCCGGAGACACAGCTGATGGTGCTGAGAACCGAGAGAGGCCTACCAGCCAAGCACGGATTACTGGGAAGAACCAGACATTGCCTGAGACTGGACTTCTATTTCCTTTCCTGAGATACGGTACCCCATACTGGGCAAGGGGGAAGAAAGAACTGTGTGCATTAGTGGGTGTTTTAAGGGACTTTAAGATTTTTTGATAAAAACATTAGGTCACTGCCTTAAATTTTATATAGCACAAAATAAACATTTTCCTTTCCTTTTCACAAATCTCTGGCATTGAGATATATCTTTCCTTTATGGTGGCAGACAAGACGGACCCGAATTTCTTTCAGTAAGAGCATCACCGTCCTGGGCTCCCGGGCCCCTCTTGTTTGGTGTCCTGCTCTGTAACATTATCAGGCCATTATTCTTCATGGGGCTTCCTTATGAATCAGGGGTTGGTAGGGAGATGGACAGTAGCATGTCAGATTTCATTTGACCATTATCACAACTTAAGAAAATGACTGGATGAATTTTTATCAGATATACAGTATGTATTTTGGGATAGTGGAACTCAAAATGTAAAATACACAGAATTCACATGAGGGGGTCCTGGAAGCACTTAAAATGGATAAACAGCCCTTCCCTGGAGATGCTAAAATGAAAGACACAAATCAGAGTCCCAGGGTGAGCCATATCTAAAGACAGATGCTGAACATGTTGAAATGTAAAGGGCAGAGAAAGCAAATGGGATCCACTGTATCGCCCTGTTGCAGGTGGGCACAGATAACCAGGTTCTTAGTGATCACAATGAATTGAACCAAACAGACAGGGAGTTTATAGCAGAAAGAGAGAAAGCAGATTTATTAAGCAATAGTACACTCCACAGAACATGGGAGCTGGCCAACTCTGAGCAGAGTTTGATCCTCGGTGGCTGGAGGGATTTTATTCTCATAAAATAATGGGCAGATATTTTCTGGCTAGTTTTGGTGGGGTTTTATTGTGCATGTACATGTGGTTATATTACTTTTAAGCTACTGTGCATGTGGTCTCCATGATTTTCTTTGATTGGTCACCAGGGAAGGGGGTCCCACAATGCTAATTTATTATAATGTTATTATAATGAAGCAGGGGTCATGTAATATCTTCTGTGCAGGTACAGCTGTAATTCACCATAATTCTGTGCTTTTCCAGAAAGCATGGACAACTGGTCTTAGAACAGGGTTTCTGTCCTGTGTTGATGTCCTGTGTCTTAGTCCCGGGGGTACCTCTGGAGTTTCCTCCCTCCTGACTGTCTCTTCCTCAACCCCAAGATCCAAAGTGCTAGAAGGATAATCTGCCTGTTACTGCTGGTTTATCACTGAGTTTTTTATCACTGAGTTTCTTCTCAGGTGGGCAACTCTATGTAGCATCTCCAGGAGGACAGTTGGCGTAGGGATAAAAGGGGATCAAAATATGCTACCCTAAAATATGCCCTTTTAACATAAAGATTATTTTGAGCTAAAGGCAATTAGCAACAAATGCAAAAAGAGTTCTTTGCCATACCCCTGTCTGCCTACAAGCAAGTCATCAATGTCCCTACCCCTCTTCTGCAGGAAGAACAACCCTTATTGCCACAGATAAAAAGTGAGGCACCAGATGGGTCTGCAGAAACAAAGCTTACTAAAATAACCTTTATCTTCTGTCAGTTTACCCCATGTATTTACCACCCACAATTATTGCTCCTAGAACCCCCAACCCCTCTTCCTTTGTCTTGTCGCTTCTCTACAAATTCATTGTCTTTTGTTAAAATGATATCCAAACTCCTGAACTGATTCTTTGCATTTTTACTTCTTTCCTCCAAAGGCCCCTATGCATGTAAAAATTAAAATATTAACATCAGATAAAATCTATATGCTCTTTCTGCTATTAATCTTTCATCAGTCTAATTTGTAGGCCCCAGTGCAGAACCTAAGAGGGTAGAATATTTTTTTCTCTTCCCTATAGGTACTGTCTCAAGTCCATCCATCTCTCATGTTCTCTGTGAACTTCTAAGATGCCTAAGCCACTGGTTTACCAGATTTTTGTTGTTGTTGATCCTACACTCATCATTTTATCAGTAAGCACACACCTCCCATATATGTTTATTTACTTATAAATAATATAATTATAGTACTGCACTAGTGTTCCTATGCATTATAAAACATATACAGAAATACCAACTTTAAGTAAGAAATATTAGTCTTCTAATATTCCTGTCCTAACTTCCCAACGGATCTTTTTATCCTCATTCAACTGTGGAAAGCCTGCTCCGAGATGCTGCTCCAAGAGCTCCTTCTTTCAAGAGCCGGAGAAGACTTTTTGAAATGCATTGTAATCTTATCACTCATCTGCTTAAGACTAAGTAGCTTCCTTTGCACTGAGAGTGAAATCCTGCTTCTGGAGTCCAGCAAACCCGCCTGCTCTGTTGCAGTCTGACCTGTCTTCTCCAGCTGCTCCCCTGCCACTCTGGCCCTGGCTCATTAAGCGCCTGCTGTACTGGTTTCCAGTCAGTTTCTCAAATGCTGTAATATTGTGCCTGTTACTGAATATTCATGTCAGTTAGTTTGAAGGCTCTCACTTCTATTCCCCGCCCACTAATTTTCACTCATTCTTTGAATCTCTTTGTTTTAATGTTATTCTTCAAAGAAACGTTCCATGACACTGTCTTCTCCCATTGATCCAAATCAGTTTTTCCTATACTAAGCTCTCATCTCATTTTTAAGTTTTCCTTCACAGCACTTATTACAAGGGATTATATATATAATCATACATATGAATATGGTCTGTCTGGAAAAAGTCCAGCCATTGTTAATGTAACAAGAATAGTTTGCATAACATCGATGTAACCTGGCAGCCAGGAGAGTGGACTGGAATGCACATGCCTGAACACTGATGACTTCACTGTACTAGTTGGCGGGGTGGTATATGCCCCTGACTGAGCATGTGTGCTGTGAGGCAATTGTATTAAAAATGACCGAGGGAGCAGAGCAATGAATCTGCCTCAAATTTTGCATTAAGCTTGAACATTCCTCCATGGAAACTATTCAAATGATTCAGAAGGCATTTGGGGAGGACGCAGTGAGTGCAGCACAAATAAATGTGTGTTACAAATGCTCCAAAGATGTTTGAGAATCTATTGAAAGTGATCCATGTTTTGGAAGGCCTGCAACAAGCAGAACACCTGAGGATGTTGAAGGTGTAGGGGCTGCCATCAACAGAGATCAGCAACTGACAGTGTGAGAACTAGAAGCTGATCTAGGGATTCCAAAAACTACTGTGTCCGAGACTTTGGCTCAGGATCTCGGCATCTTTGACTCATGAATGTGTCATGGCAAAATGTGTTCTGTGGCTTCTGCTGCCAGAGCAGAAAGAACATCGTGCTGCAGTTGCCGATGACTTGATTCAAACTGCTACCAACGAACCAGGTTTCTTCAAGAAGGTCATAGCTTTGAAGGGGACCGAGGTGTCATTGTCCTATGTATAATGCTTCTTGTATTTTGTATCTTCTTCAATAAGTGTCTCTATTTTTCATACTACCTGGCTGGATACTTTCTGGCTATACCTTGTCGTATACTATATATTATACACACACTATGGCATCATTTGCTTGATATCTGTTTGTACCAATACGTTTTGTATGCTCTGGGTGTGTATTTTTTGATCATTTTATTCTTGCGCCTAGCGCAACATTTAGCACATAGTAGCACTTGATTCAATTTTGATAATGAACAAGAACCAGTGACCATATTTTTCAAACCACTGTCGCATGCAGTTTTTGGGAGATCAGGGTACAGCTTATTTGTATAGAAACACTTCCATAAAATTCGGGACATAGGACTGGTGAATTTCCTCCTCATTCTCATCAATTATATATTGTCAGTATTTGTAGCTGTTGTGATATGAATATGAAAAGGGAGTGTATCTATGTAACGAACACATTTCAGAATGCTGTGGGATGGTGCTTCTTCTAAATGTGTCTATCACTTCCCTTATTTTAATGCTGTCATTTTCTGCAAGAAGCCACTGATACTACAAATCCAGATCTCACTTTTATTCTGTTGTCTTGATTAGAGAATAACCTAGCATTCCTAAATTATTCACAAGTCTCAGGCCTTGCTGAGGATGAGCAACTGTCAAATATGGTAATTACCAGCCAGGCAGGAAGAAGGACCTGATTTAAATGTATGCATTTCAATGAACAGTGACCCCATCCCTTCCTTAAGTGCCAAGACAATTAAATGCAAATAGACCACCCCAGGGGTCCTGGACCCACTGCCCCGCCTCTCTCCCAGACCTAAGAGAAATATCATTCACAGTGTAATCCTAGGGCAGAGGGTTTGACAAAGCTGAGTTCCTACTGTGCTAGCCTGTATAAATACATGTGAGGGGAACATATTTCGAAATATCAATTGGGGATTTTTCTTTTTTTAACTGCTTTCTGTAATAATCCAATTTCTGGTGCCTTTCCTATCCCAGCCCAGACAACTGTACACTGCTTTGAAGGGAAGGGAGGTTACTGTATAGTCAGAGCATACAAATCAAAATCACTTAACTGTTTATTCATTTCTTTCTTTAGCAAATATAGCTAAGTTGTACTAGGAGTTCTGGTTCTTGGGATACAGTCCCTACGTATGAAGTTTAAATTCTACTTGGGTAGATAGATAATAAACAGAAACTAATAAATAATCAATGTAAGCACTATAACAATAATGATAACATTTATTAAAAATCAGTTTAAAAACGATAGTGAAGTAGGTGACAATATTTAGATGCCTCATTGAGTGAATGTCATCTAAAAAGTCTTGGCAGATTTAACAAATAATAAAGACATAATACTCAATATGTATATTGATGGGACATACTTATATTGAAACATTATTCATTGTTGATCTGAGGGTCAGATTTAACTGGGCATCTCCTGCTTTATCTTGCAACCCTGCATTTAAATTGCACCATGAACAACATAAACATGCAGGCCATGGGACGCCTGGAGAAAGAGCTGCATGGGAAGGGGTGGGTGAGTGTGCGTAAAATGCCTGAAACCAGGCACAAGGAGGAGAGACTGGAGATTAGAATCAGAGGTTGTCCAGACTGGACCGTGAAAGGCCTTGTAAACCATGGCATAATGTTTTTTTTTTTTTTTTAAAGTGTGATGGAAAACCACTGAAGAAGTCATTTGAAAAGAAAAGTGACATTATCTGCTTTTTGATTAAAAAATATAACTTTGGCTTTAGGGTTACTGTCATCCCAGAGGTAAGAGAAGCAGAAGATGTAGGGGAGGTAAAATTAGATTTTTTGGCTGACACTCTGTAAATTAGACTGACAAAAGACATGTTAATTGGAGAAATACAAATAGAAGCCTATCATGTGCATCGTTGGTACACACAGTAGAGCTCAGTGGTGAGTAACTCAAGGGTGTGGTTAGAAGTTGGGTTTTTATAGCACCTTAACAAAAGAACAATAAATTTGTAGAGCAGTGACAAGACAAAGGAAAGGGATGTTGAATTTCTAGGTGTGGCAAATTGTGGGACAGCACCTACAAGGGGGAAAATGATAAAATATGAGGACTGTTTTGGCAAAGTTAGTTATGTTGATTCCCCTTTGGGCTGATGAGGGTATGGAGTTGTTTTCAGTGATTAAAAATCATCCTACAAGCTCTGGCCAGTGTAGCTTAGTGGGTTGGAGCATCATCCCATAACCAAAAAGTTGCAGGTTCAATCCCCAGTCTGGCACATGC